>JAOXYJ010059019.1:0-11919 GCA_028566555.1 Lithophaga nigra
TATAACAGAAACATCACAAAAACGTTAAAACGTACGAACATTTCATTCCGTGAAAAATCAACGTCTAATTTGATGTTACGACGTCAAAGATGCTACAAGGTCATATTGTACATAAGACGATCAACGGATGTGGTGAAACTCGACATTTTCTAGGGTTTTGTACGCTTCAATTAGTAATAAAAATTACCGAAAGTATAAGTAATATTACTTTTTTACACTTGCACGCTTTACTTTTGTTGTTTACTGTACTCTAGCTTTCTAAGAAATGTAGTATGAAAAACATGATGCTTGCATTCTGAATGCTTCAGATGTCGACAGTCAGCCTGGTTTTATGTACGAAAGTAGATTTTTTTCAGTTATGGAATTGTAAGGATTAAATGTCATTTTGGATGAGTTTATCGTTGTGTAAACTCGGCCTTTCACTCAAAAACTACATAAAATCCTTTTTGTAAAGTTTGTGAATCAAAGGCCGATAATAACGATAAACTCATCAAAAATGACATTTAAACTGTACATAAAGTTCTTCGGACTTTATTTAGTTTGTGAGTGAAGCGGCCGAGTTTACACAACGATAAACTCATGCAAAATGACATTTAATCCTATAATAAACATTTTCAAGCTTAGTCGGTGCCATCTTGGATTTGCCTCCAGGCCGAAATGTCATAGTCCAAGTTTACTGTGACGTCAAAGTACCTAGGACGTTCGTTATGACAATTTTGACATCACAGTAAATTTTATCTATGGCCTGGGTGCAAATTCGACTAACCTTGAAAAGGTTTTTTAAACCATTATTAATGTATGGCATTTCCCTTATTAAAAACTTTCATGAACTATTCCCTTTCTACTGGCAATACCATCTGGCCAGTGTTTCGTACATCATAAACACGCAATACACGCAATATTTTTATTACATGTACCTACACATTTCAAAGTGAGAAGTAAAACAACTATGTAATTTAATTCAAAATAACAGAGTAACTTTGAATAGAATAAACAGTTCAAATGGTTAGGTTATTATTATTATGAATAAAATCGCAGAATGTCGATACAGAAAGAAATTACAATTCACCATTGAACAACTCATGTCCCATTGTGACGAGTACATACAGCGAGTTACTGATTGTGCCCATAGCTGTGCCAATCCCCTCAATTGATTTTTGCAGAAATACACAAAGACGAAACGTATCAGATATCTGTGATATACTAAATTTTCATTATATTTCAGAAGAAAAGCTTATATATTTCGGGACATGTTGACTAAAAAAGATTTATCAAGATGAGAAATACTGATGCCATGGCTTTATGATTTTTACCTTTTTCTTGGACTCACTAAGCCCTAAAATGTAAAAATGTCGGTTAAAACTGAAAATATTAACTATAAAATAAAAGAAAATAAAACAATTATAATAAAAAAATAGGTTAGCGTGCCATTGTTGGCGTCATTCGGCCATGTAGTTTATTCACTGACAAGGCTGCGCACTCTGTCAAGTAATATATACATGTATTTCTGACGTCGGTCTTAGTTTCAATTTAATGGGTTTACCAATGTTGGTAATATATATGGAAAACTACTGTGTGATTCACAAAATAAAGCAAATCGAACCGGGATGTTATCGATGTATTCCGTTGCATATTTATAATATATAAATGTAAGAGATCAAGAAAGCGTAGACAGTAGTAAAATAGCCTAAGTTAGTCACATTGAAAATGATATCGATATCCGATTAATCAAAGTGAATTTTGATAGAGTTGTACCGTCGACAGAATTACTGGTTGAATCTTTTCGGTGTAAGAACTATGCAAGAACTCCGTCACGACAGATGACGAAATGGTTGCCACGTGTGGACTTAATTTTTTTTAAAATACCCTTCATTTTTTATAGTGTAATTTTTCTATCAGTTTTAATTTTTTTTTTATAACAACAGCTACTTAGATAGAATAATTAAAATGCATTTGCTGCAATTTAAAAAATTAATCATTCTACGGAAAATAATCCGTGTTCAAACTCACGTTTTGACGATCTTATCAAATCAGTCTCTTGATTGTACTACAGCTATATTTTATTATTGTTCTGTTCTTCAGAAAACAATAACCAATGATAAATTTACTTCCGAGACGCTGTCACATAACGTCATGCAATAGACACTTAAATAAGTACAAATGATCGGTAATGAAGCCAGTAAATTACTTGGCGTTATTAGCTTTTCATAAATAATAATGCATCAAATTTATGTTTCCAGCTAAGTGTCACTGACGAGCTTTATCATAATTATTTTTGACTATTACTAATATATATTTTTTTATTCAATTCGCTGTATTTGAAATAAGAATTAATAAATAAAATAACTCCTTATGAACGATTAAAATAATTTTAATTGTTAAAACTACGTCATTATTGGTTATGTGCTATTTGATGAATATGAAACTTTACAGCAATCATTTAGTCACTGCTGAAGTTGCCAAACGCTTCTATAGTTACTTTTGTATATAAGGCTATTGCACGAAAATAGCGAATATTGTCCGGAGCAAAATATTATATTGCACGCGCTTGCGAGTGCAACTGATATTCTGCAAGGGATGGGTGGAAGGATGGATGGATGTTTAACGTCCATCGGGTAATTTTTCAACCATATTTAGAACCAGAACATATTATGATACGGATATATTAATCCTGCTTTTTTATACTAGACCAACACGCAGAGTTGGATTTATATAGTGCCAGGTCACTGAAGCAACAGTCCGCAGCAGGACATGTCATCCAACTCGGACACATTATACCGACTCCGAGCCGACCGGTCTTTGCTCTTACTACTTAATGCTGCGTGCTTAGCGGAGAAGCAGCAAATACCAATGTTAATGTCTTTGGTTTGACCAGCCGATGATCAAATCTACGACCTTCCGCACTCGAGGCAACCATTACACCACCGAGGCAGTCTATTCTGCAAGGGACAATATTCGCCAATATTCATGCAATAATCCTTTTATTGTATAGCAACACGTTAAAAAAGCTGAAAAAGCATTATTTCCGTCGATGTCATTTTAAGCTGAATAAAATATAAGCAATTAAAATGATTTCTTTTCTTTTGGTTGTGGCTATACAAAATATAATCATATTGTTCATTCAGAATGAAATAGTTATAAACATTTACATAAAGAATCATACTGTGATTTCAGCACGTGGATTTCAGAATGAATTAGTGATATGTTATGGAAATATTATAATTTATCTGAGAAAAGGAATGTGAACATTTATACCAGTGTAATCTTGTGAAAACAAACATTTTTACGTGAAAATACGTTTACTTTGCACTCAAACTACGGTCATTCCACGAATCTGTAACTTATCTTTTAATAGCATATTATTTCTCGTCTACTACTTATACATGCATCCGGGTTTGTGTTATTTTTAAGTTCTCGTCAAATCACTGAAGTCGTGTTTTTTCATTTAATTTTCGTTACTTCGAAAACATTTTACAGTCTGATAATAATTATCTGAAAATGAGCGAATCTGGAAATATTACAATGTACTAGTTCTACTTGAGCAGTTAAGTAACAATGACAAACCTATAGACAATGTAAAATCCTCTGATTTTGACATATTGGATACTATTTCTATGAGAAATGCCTCTAGAGAAGAAATCATTTTGAGGAGGAATTTTGAGGCCAGTTTTGAAGTTTCTTTCACCGATTTTTGCATAATCGGAGAAAAAAAGAAGGAAAGAAAAGGAAATCTAAACAGCACAAGAAAATTCTAAAATATACTGAATGAAGACCGTTTTGAAGAAAAAGCGTCCTATGGATACAACCTCTATAGTTATATCCTAATTTATTTGATTACATTAACCGTTCGTCAATCTAGAAATCCTTTACAGAAATATTTTCATACGCAGTTCTGGATGGTTTTACCGCCTACCACATTTGGTTTCCATGGTTGTTCGTCTTTCATCAGTAATAATTGTTTGAATCAATATAAACTTACTTTGTAGACGTCTCAGCTCAAATTCGCATTCCTTACAGTAATGTCTCTTTTTCGCAGAAGTATCGAAATAACTATACCATCCTAAAAGACAAATGAGAAAACATAATGAAATAGGATCTAAACACGGAAATAGTACTTCCACAAATATCAAAAATAAGTCAGAAACATTTAATGTGAATGAAACACAACTATAGCACTTCCAAAGTTTTTAAGACAATCTTAATGAAGTTTTTTTCTGTTCATTGAAATCCTACCTGTCTATTCTAATACAAACTGTACTTTTCCCCTTGCCGCATATCTATTCTGCTGCACATGTACCAATCTAACAATTTTGCAATTCCAAGAGCATTTGGTCAAATTATCATTTGTACTTAAAAGAAGTAATAGTAATACAAATCACAACAACTTTTTAAAATATGTGTGAAGGTCTTACAACCGTTTCAGATAAATTCAATTTGAAGTACAAGGAAGGGTAGTAAACCGAAATTCCAGATTCATAAATTCGTTTGGAATACACAATATCGAGAAACAATTGCACGTGATCGCATGAATTCCATGAGGAGTGAGACCGGGTGCGTCGACAGGGTAAGCGTCTCCTGCTATGCATGCAGAAGATTAATTCGAAGAAACAAAAATAGTTAGCCCACCACCATATTGGCCTGTTTCAACTCAGAAGTGCACATTCCCTATTCTACCTCCTTTGGATGTGGATCCTTAAAAAAACTAGGGAATTGTTGAAATGCTTGGATGATAGTTGTGTCGAGTTGATTTTGCTACTCTCTGTCCCGCAATACCACATTCATTAAAGATTTGATAATTGGATATTTTTTCTCCTAAAAAATGGAACTCGCTGGTATAAGTATTTGCTGTTAGGATGATGAAAGCCATATTTTGTCAAACACCATACTGATTCAAAAACAAATACACCAAAAGTGAGATTCTATAGATGCTAGACTTTCTGACTGACCAAATATCTGTTTAATTCAGTGTACATTTTTTTCAAAAGACTATAAGCATTCTAATGGGAAGAAACTGTAACGTGATTTTAAGGACTCTACAGAAACAACTACCTTCATATTCACCTCAATTTTGATGATAATGGACTACTACAGTGTAAGATCTATGATAAAAGAGATAATTTTTCCTATAATAAATTTCCCTTTCTTGAGCACCAGAATGCCAGCCTCCCCTGAATGTGGCGTTTTTATGTCACAAATGACACGATACGATGGAACCTGTTCATGCTATAATGATTTTTTGAACAGAGAGAAATTTCTAACGGGAAAGTTACTTAAGCAGGGAAATTTAAAGTCGTACCTCTTTAATTTTAAGGTCGTCACCAAAAAGTGTCTATGTTGCAGCTAAGTGATGATAGATCAGATTTGCTGTTTTATAGTGAATCCATGAGTGTTTTATCTTTGGTTGGTGTCTACTGTTTTTTTCATCACACATGCCATCTCGAACTTGTGTAAGCTTTAAAATTTTGTAAGATAATGTGAGCTTACAGAAGGAATGGCATCGTCTTTTCCTGAGAATATTTATAAACAGATCATATATTTACTATCCCATAAACAGACATTCACCTTTCTGTGGAATTTACTTGCACATTTTAAATAGTATTACAAAATAAAGAAAAAAAATATTTCGTTGTTTAAATGAACTTTTTATATACATATCTGTTATAAACTGAGGGATTTATCACGTTTTGATACCTAGAAAAATGATGATCGTCAAAAGAGGGGCCGTTACATTTTCTTGTGTATGAAGTTACTTTTCTTTCAAAAATCTTATTTTGGTTGATTCTTGATCTCTTTCTTCTGAAGTCAAATATTCTGTGTAAAATTTTAATTTACCATCCAAATAAATTTGTTGGTTTTCTTGTAGTTACATGACGGATGATGCATGCACAGCAAGAGATGACAACCCTATAGGAGCACCTTTTGAGTTCATGCAATCTGCACGATTTTGTATTTGTATTGTCATATACATTTAAGCTCAAGAGTTCAGCGATACGTCTGTATACTAAGTTTTAAATTTACACAAATTAGGAAATAAAATAGTTTAATCACTCGTTTAGAAAACATTTTATAACGATATTATTTGATTTGCACAAAAAAAAAACAAAAAAACAAAAAAAAACCACCAAAAACCAAAAAAACTGAGTTGTGATCCTTGTAACACTATACCAGTGACCTCTCATCTTACTTCAAATTGTCAAACTGGTAGCACAGTAGTATACTCAAAGGGTAAAGGTATTTCTCAAGGTAACGTAAAGCTTTAAAACTGTGTCCATGACTTCAAACTAGTCATCACCGTCCAGATTTTTTTTCTTGTTCATCGATTTGGATATTTTGTATCTTTACAATAGTTATTTCCGTTCTATAAAAATAGTAAAAATTCTAAAGCAGTCTATAAATCCACAAATTTAACATTACTGTACATGTATTATTACTGGTAGGTATTATTAAAATATACTTGGTCTTGTTTCTTACTTGCTATTTGAGAACCTTTCTATTCTGAATTACTAGAACTAAGGTTTCTTGGCAAGATGTCTAATACTTTGTTAATTACTTCGAGTGACATTGTACAGTGTTTCCAAATGGATATTATATTTTGCTGCTCCAGTTTTGCTTCAGGTTATCAATCAATAACTGATGGAATTTATTAATATTTTGTAACACTATATTTTTCAATTAATTATATGAAAACAATCCACACGATCCACTTGAAGTAATTTATTATAAGACAGAAAGCATGGTAAGAAACCTATGCTATAGGACTGAATTACAAAATCCTATCAATCCAAAAGTATTGTTTATTTGTCCTTTGAAATTTTCTGCCTATAAATCGTGTTTTTCGAAAAATTATTCTATGCGGTATTGACACATTAAAGGAGTAAATTATAAGAAATGAGACAACAAAAGTATCTGTTGTCACAGATAATATAAAAAGACGAGGAGAAATGCATGCATATTTAGCCTTTAAAGTGAAGATTCTTTTCTGGCAATCGTTAAAGAGTAGTTTCCATTCACTATCAACTTAGCTATTGATGCTGTAATGACCTGCTATGGGAAATTTATTGAATATGTTAGAAATTTAAAGATTCTCCAGCACTTTAGGAAAGTTTTACAATCTGGATGGTACAATCATTTATTTTGATATTCTACTGTATACACAACTAGGTTTCTAAGGACATGATAGTTACACTAATAGTCAATAAATCAACATGACAAAATGATCACCAGCGACTGGTTGATCTAAGTTAAACAATACAAAATCCACTGAAATTTCATTTGGAAAATTAAATATCTACCCATATTCGGTCTTTTTTTTCAGATTTCTCAAAAATCAGACATATAATAGGACTACGAATTCATCGTTTAAAATACATTTTCACTATATTTTCCAGTCTGAATATCGCCAAACAAAAAAAACATTAAAGGGTATCTTCACAGATATGCATGGCAACAATATTTAAAGTTTTTGGATAAGGTTACCGTTTGCTTATTTTCATGTTTGTAGTACTACCTTTTTTAGCTTCAGTTGTTAAAAATGAGACTGTGAACTAATTTATAAACTTGTAAGTTAATATATAGTTAAGATATAGTTTTTATGAACTAATGTTCGGGTGTTACTAAGATTCATTCCAGCTATTCTCACTTTTTAAAAATCAGGTAAGAAAAGATAAAATTTCAAGTGGGAATTCATGGAATAGTTGTACAAACAAGTTATTATACTAAGTAAACATTGACTAATTATCTGTTAATTAAGGACAGGTAACTGGACTTGTTGTGTCTATGTATTTGTAAATTTTTCTTTGATAAGTATAAGAAAAAAATAGAAGAAAAATTATCAGTTGATATTTTATTTATTTTTCAATGCGAAATTAAACAAAAACATGTAACCATTGTGAAAATCTGTCAAAATTGTCTTCATTAGCAATCTTGGAGGCCGAATATCTCTCTAATCTTTATAAATTTTGTCTGAATGTTGCAAAAAAAAAGTATGTGTTTCAGACTCTTACAGTGTCAAATTTCTATAAATTGAACAACATTCAGAAATTGGTCGTATGAATTAACCAAATACAGGGGAAAGCAGCCATATTCCTTTATATTTCAATTATTGTCTTATGAATGTACTACAACATACATAAACTTCTACTGAAATATGTAACTTTGAGCAAGGATGTAAATACATTTACATTTCTGATTAACAGGAATTTTGTTATAAATTTATATTTCAAATTTAAGTACAGGTAAATCTCAGATGATTATTTAATTAATCTTTATCGCTGTAAAAAAACATTAATTATCAAAACACTTATTGTTATTTTCAAGTGGGAATAGGTGGAATGGTAATTTTTAAAAAGTGGGAATAGGTGAAAGACACCGGACTGAATACATAAGGAAAGTCCTCAAAATTGATACTGGATGAAAATAACCATTTTACGATAAAGAGCAAATGCTGTTTTATAGCAGAAAATACATGCAGCAGTTTGACTCCATTTATTGGTTTCTTTCATAAACAATGAATTTTCAACAATTTATGAATTCTGCTGATAAGAAAAGCTATTCACAGTATAACAAAATTAAGGTGTATGGAAAACTATATTTTTTATTGTAAAACTCATCTTATATACATATTTGTCTGTATTTGATATTCAGTATCAAATAATACATCAAGAACTTAAAATTTTAAAAGTCAAAACTTTCAGACATTGTTGAAATATAAACTTATTTATAGCATAAGAATATCAAATTTTAATTGAACGTATCTTGAAACTGGTAATTTATTTTGTAGATGTAATTATAGTACCAGATGACAAGAATGACAGTTTGTTTAAACCATTGTGTGGAAAGGAAGAAAATAAATATCTTGAGTAAGTATTTCAAAGATTATATGGTTTCTTCTACATAGATCAAGTCAGTCTCCAGACCTGAATGAGATTTCAGTATGACCATATTCAGCCTGTACCAGAGAGATGTAAAGTTTCAGTGCTTCTGATATTTGTGTTATAATATAAAGATATAGTTGATTCTCGTTATCTCAAAGTTGATGGGACAGACATAATTAGTTTGAGATAACAGGAATTTGAGATATCAGGAGTAAATATAAAGCACAATACTACAGTGGGACAAACATTTACTTTGAGATATCAGAAATTTTGAAATAAAAGAGTTCGAGATAACGAGAATCAACTGTATTTATGTTGTCTTTGTGAAAAATCATCCTGAATATGAATATAAATTTGCTGCTGGACGTTAAGCAACAACAATCAGTCAGTCAATCTTCGTGAAAAACACCATGTACTGTTGGACCATTGAACTCATCAGGTGATTTTGCCTTCAGTCAGAGGAAAGCTGTCCAAGTTACAGACCAATTATCTGGCACTGGTCCAAATCTGGTTCATGTATTGTTTAATGTACATGCACAACAATTGCTAAAAAGTTCATCTCACTTCCATTAATTCTGCAAAGAAATGTATCTGTCCTTATAGTGCTAGTTCATTGAAGTAACAGTCTACAGAAGACATGTTAGTCCAAAGTAACATTATACATGTTTGTCCAAAGACCACTGTTGTTTTTCTCAAAACAGGGATGTAAATTTTCTGTTTATGACACATGTATTATGCTTGTCCATCATCAGTATTGATTTGACTGCTGAGTTTCAATTTGTGTTCAATATATTGAAAACTTTTACTTTGAAATATTATGCTGTAAGTGGACTTTATGCAAGCATACATCTTGTTAGATTTTTATCAAATATTAATAAGTGAAACTACAAGTACATGTTTTTACATTTTTTCAGAAACAAATACAAGGAACTAAGTGATGACGAAAATGAAGTCAGTTCCAGCTGTAGTATACTGAAAACATCAAGGAGGAAGGGTACTGTAGCTGTTGGGGGTGAACCCAAACCTACCAGAACTAATTCCAAAACATCTGGCAGAAGGAGGAAAGATGGGGCAGAAGTATCTGGTGATAGAACAAAGTCTAGTCAACAGGGGAAGGCATCATCACATAGGTTAGAAAAATGTACTCTACTTTTGTACCAAAAGCAGCGTGTGAAATATTAAACAAATATACATATTGTATGAATTTACATCATATTTTCTGTTTATAGATTACAGTCAATAATTAGTTGGTTAGCATGTCCCTTAAACAAAGAGTTATTAAATTTTACTATCACAGCTAAAAGCGATTCTGGTTCCACAAATAGCATACTTTTCACTTACCACAATAAAGTCCAGAAAACTTCTTACACCCCTAGAGTCTGTATCCATGTCTGCATGCTCAGTGTTGTTAAGTTCACATTGAAATTAATTTCTGAATACATTTCATAAATTTGGTGAGACTGTAGGCTTTCTGCTTAATATAGGTTATCACAGCCCAATTTTATGCTTCAACCTCTATGATATAATTATTTAATGTGCATTAATAAAAAGAAACCTCAGTCACTGCATACATACTTGTTTATATCTATGATAGATCACTGGCATGTCAACACTGGGGATATGGGTTTGAATTTGAGTGGGCAAAGTGTGCTTGATTCAAACTGTAATTGACATGGATTTTGCTGTTTGTCTGTTGAAGGTCAGCTGTTCTCGCCATTTTCTCCGGCTTTGTTTTCAAGTGAAAACTGTGTGCCTAAATAATGCTTAAAGTGGGGTAAAAATTCCATGTAGTTAAATCAGTCAGGATGCATCCCACTTTGTTTTTAGATACTGGATAAATACACAAAATTGTTAGGTATTTAATATGAACTCATACAAGATCATATATGTGCAGTGACAAAACTAGTGGTTTTACTGTTGCCAACTAAGTTTACCTGCTGATGCATAGTGGAGCCAGGTAAGTGGATGTTTGTAACAGTAAAAACTCCAATTTATGTCGACAAGTGTTCAGATACAATACATTTATCTCCATTCTAATACAAAGCCTGAAAAAACGGAAAAATTTAATTTTAAAATTAACCCAAGATATCAACTGTAGCTATAAGTGATTCCAACAATAAAATGTGGATTTTATCCAATCAAAAAGGACCTTACATGTTATGTTGTATTAGAATAAAATATTATTTTAAACAGAAAATAAAATATATTTTAATCTTTACGACAAATATTCAGAAAGTGTTCTTTTATCCCACAGTTCTATTACTACTGAAGAAAAAGAAGACAAACATATTACAAAAAATGAATCCATACATTGGGAAATTAGTCATAATAGATTTGACTCACAGAAGCCATCCACATCCAGAACTGCTCTCAAACATCACATAAAGCCAGCATATCTCAGTGATTCCTCTGATGATTCAGTAGATTGTAGATTCATCACACATCAGGATAGAAGCAGATCTAAAGAGAGTCAATCTTCAGACCAGAAGGTCAGTGTATCTGTCTCAAAACCAGACATGAAGAAGTGTAGAAGTAGTTCTACAGATTCTACAGGAGATAATTCTGATTATAGAGGAGATGGTAAGATAAAACTAGACTTAAACTAGTAATGATACCCAAGATTTTACATTATGGTGCTTACTGTTTGTTTCATCCTCTACTATACAGACAGCTTCTTCAATAGCTATCAGTTTCTACAATTTCCTTTCCCAAAAGTAATATGTATTCCATTAACAGTGCATCAAACAATTTACCATCGCTGTAGATCACTAAGATACAAGAAGATCGAAAGGTGGCCATATAACATGAGGACACTGTAACACCAATTAGTACATGTATGTATTCAAGCTTTCAAAGAATTGACTATGAAACAAATAGGAAAGAAAAAAAAATGCCTTCAAGTTCTTATCAAAATCACAGTCAATGAAAATGTTCTTTCTTGGGTGGTCACAAAGTTTATGTTTTTTTATGCCCCCGCCGTACGGCGACGGGGGCATTAAGTTTTACCCTTGTCCGTCTGTCCGTCCGTCCGTCTTTCCGTCCGTCC
>JAOXYJ010059129.1:0-11919 GCA_028566555.1 Lithophaga nigra
GAACATTAGACCACGGTTTGTTTTTAACTTCATCAGTACTGGTAGAACCCAAACATTTCGAAGATCATGTAGAAAAATCAAAACGGAAAAATATAACGATTCAGCTGCATCAACCTATTCTACTGAAACGACTCTGAGTTGTGACGTATTGTAAGTTAAAAATATTACTATGTTTTATTATGTAGAATGCCACTCTGTGTAAAGGTGATAGAAAATCTTGAAGTTAGTATACAGCTGTTACTAGAACATGTTATATTGCGCTGCTGGATAATTCAGTATTATCTTACAAATTACATTATATATATGAATTCTAAAGAAATACATGGAAATTAGAATAACACTGGCGCCTTGTACACTTTTCTCGACAGCAAAATGACTGCTTTTATAGGAAAAATTAGAATTACACAAGCACAGTGGGCAGATGTGCATTGATTTAAACGGCATTACATTGTTTCATTAAATATTACACAACTTCGAAAATAATTTTGATATGGTCAATGCGGTATTGAGGAGTGATAAATTCTCGATGCCTACGCAGCAAGATGCACAATCAATGTAACTCCCTCAACATAGCAAAATATACGAAGACTACAACAAAACAACCGGAGAAATCATTCTATATACATTGTAGGAAAATATTTAAAAGCTTTATTGGGTTGCATTATCCCTTTTCACTTACTGACTTCATGAAGCAAAATGTCAAAAGGTGAATTCAAAAGATTTAATGAATTTTAGAGATAAAGGAACTTTGATTTCAATTATTTTATAAAATCTGATTTTGTCTTTTACGAAGCTTTGTTCAAGTTCTGTTACTATTTCGTGTGTTATTAATCATATTTGTTTAATCTTCGAAATTTTTAACTGTCCGTTGACGGAGAAAAGCAATAACTGAAAAGGGAAAAAATGGCGAAAGTTATTAACTAATGTAACAAAAAAAGTTATTCGAAATATTGATTGTTCCTTTTATAGAAATTCTATGTCTTCAGCACAAAATATTTAAATCAAATCAATTGACGACCTAATATTTATTCTGTATGTCTGTACTCTATACCCACTTATAAGGCACTCTGACGTCAAATAGCGGAACATAATCTGTAAAAATGGCGTCATAGTAAGACATCTCTGATAGATCTCCTTTTATGGGGTTTCAAACAGGTTTTCGGAATAAACCATTAGGTTTTATCACAATAAAATAAAAGAAAATCTAGACTTAACTGAATACGTACATTTTCTACAGAATCAAGTGATTGTTTCTTAAATATAAAAAACAATAACAAAATGAATAAGGAATCAATATACATTTTGAAATCCCTTTTAAGACCTCATTTATGATGAATGTAGTAGTTGATATTTATAGAAACTTCTATAACTCAAGACATGAGGAAATACGGACAAAGTAATTCCAGTGAGGTTTCTCCACAACACAACGCTTGATCCACAGGCTGTCTTTGGTTGGTAAAGCCATTATTTATTGCATGTAGTCATGCAATCAGATGTTTTAAATACATTATTAGAAATTCAGTGGTTATGTACGTCGTTGATTTTTTTAGTCTGCAAGAATATTCTTTGTTTGAATCAAAGTGAAGAGCGTAGATTTCTGCATACCGAACTTTTTGATACTTATT
Organism: Lithophaga nigra; assembly: GCA_028566555.1. Taxonomy (NCBI): domain Eukaryota; kingdom Metazoa; phylum Mollusca; class Bivalvia; order Mytilida; family Mytilidae; genus Lithophaga; species Lithophaga nigra. The sequence goes on from JAOXYJ010059129.1 coordinate 1,626, forward strand.
TTTTTTTCAGTGTGTGCTTATTTTGTTTGCCACAATATTCAGTCACTTAAATACTGGTCTTTGAAATGTTTTATAATAAATTAGAAAAAATCATAGTCGAGTTACAGATACGCGATAGAGCAATGTGAACACGGCATTATACATAAGAACGCGTGATGTTGATTTAAAATAAAAAAAGAAATCCAGCAATCATCTCATAATTAATAAATAAAAACTAGAACGGTACCTACATGTACGTGGTTGGCCTACTTAAATATTTATGACTAGATCACGACTGTTCATGGTAATTTTTTTCTTAAGGATTATTTTTTTTAATTTTCAGACATAACGGAATTTAGCATGTTTTTACCTTGTGTAATATTTTTGAAACGATAATTGATCCTATACTTTATCAATAGAAAATGACATGTTATACATATGTGTTTATTTCTATCTTGTCCAAAACTTTGCTTTCTTAATTTTTACAGTCTTAATGTTTTCTCGTCGAACTGTAGGAACTTAATAGAATACTATGTACTGGCTTCCATTGATTTGGTTTATGTACCAAAAATAGCGTTTTTCTTCTCCCGAATTTTTTGAACTGGTGATGTCATATTATTTATCGAAATGCGCAGCTAGTAATTTTTATGTCATTATTTAATATTTGTATGATTCGTTCAATCTGCACTGCGGCAAAAGTGCAAAATGACTCCAAAAGTCTCTGCAGAAGTTTGTTGAGTAAACACAATATGAAATGGAATGAGTATTTTTTGTTTCGAACAAGTCGTCTGTGTAACGTCAATAAATGTCATTCTACACACATCAAAGTGTTAAATTATTTTGAACCGCCTCATTAAAATCATTCTAGGCAACAGTATTTAATTTTCTAATTTCCTACCATTGGTAATCAAGTCATCAGCTGCTGTCTCTGTCGTAGTTTTATTCCGTTCTGTTGCCAGGTCCATTGTTGTACTGAGTAACTATTAAATATAATGGCTGAATTTGAAATTTAGTCGTTTAATTTTTTTTGTTTTATTTACTAATCAAACCGAAATTCAATTTGGGAATTGACGTAAATTGCATAGTACAGAAAGTTCTACTGGTTTACTTTTTTTTCTTTTAACAAAAGTCTCCTTAATCACCAAAAACATTGTGAAATGGACTATTTCAATCTGTCATTTTTTCTCAGACCGATACATTTTAACATACATGTATCATCAAATAATGTTAAATTCGCGAATTCAGTGTGTTCGATTTCTTAGGTTGCAGAAACCCAACTATAACTTGACAGTGCTTAAAACCAAACTTTAGTGGACCAGAAGATGAGCAATTTTGTCGCTTTGAGCAATTAATAATGAAGTTCGACATTTTTTTCAAGGAGTTGAAGTACGTCATTATGTACATGTAACTGTAGTCATGTGACAAACTACAATGTACATCAATTTCAATGAAAATACGTCTTATACAAACGATAACAGCCCTGTTGTAAGCTTTTGTTCGAATGTATATCATCGTTAGTGGTTAACGTTATATTTTATTCACTCTTGTGTGTCATAAATAAGATGTAAAATGAAATAATTCTTGATTCAATAAATTTCTTATTTAATTCAACGACGCCATGGGTATTTTGAATGGGTATCAAGTATATTTAATGTTACATGTGTAATATAACATATTTTGAATTCCAATATGACATTGGGAATAAACGTTTTTTGATTAAAATAATATCGCCAAACAAAGATATAATCATCACTTACTTTCTATATTGAGACCAGAGAGAATTGGAAAAAAAATCGAATTTATGACGTCATTTTGCCCTCGATTTCAATTGATTTATTTTTCATCACCAATTTCTTGTTAACAAATTTTATTAAGTTTTGAGCTGCACGAACTGTGGACTTTAAAATAAAATGAAAATGGAAGTAAAATAGTCTACTCTTTTGTAAAATAATATAATAGCATGGGATTCCCTGATGTAATTAAAATGGCGGGAAAGTAAGTGAAACCACGTCTATTGACGTCATCAGCTTCATTTTATAAAAACCATAATATGCAATCGATGGCTTAACCTTTTTTAAAAGATATCAATGTGACTTAAAGTTCCGTGTAGCCACTTTCACATTCAATACGACAATTTCTCAATGAAAATTTGCAAACAGATGGCCAATTCGAGTCATCTTTTCTTGACGATTTCGTGTGTTAGCTTTCCTTTAAGCTCTGAATACAGAAAAAAGCTTTAAATAAAATAGAACTATGTGTCGACGATTACTGGTAAATATTTTCACTTAGAACATCGAGTAAAGAGCACATGAGGTCTGAAGTAGGATTCCTGGAAGTAACAATTTCACAGTAAGTGATTTAGGGGGTGAAGATATGACTATAATTTCTAGGACTAAACCACCCAGGTTGTGGTCTGAATCTAACAAGTGTCATGGCCAAACATAGATCACCGTTATAATTCCTGTACACAGAATTCAGTTGCAGCTATAGTATTTTGGCCATTATTACTGGACCAATAAGGCGATTTTTGTATAATTTCAAATTAATTTTGTTTCTTTACTTCCTTTTAACCAATATGCATATGCAAATTTACAACCTTCCTGAATATCTTCCATTTAACTGTAGTGATAGACAATATTGATACGTGTATGCTGCTTTTTAAGTTGCACATATGATATTTGGATAACCTATTAATATTTAGTGTGTGTAAATTGTCAACATCTTTTTAATCTAAGAAATTTTTTTTTATTATTTCCATCATTTGTGACATTGAAGTCTGAATATTTATTTTGTGTATTTTTCAAGAATGACGATCAAATATGTGTTACAGTATTGAATAAAAGTTTGAAACATTAATTTGTTTCAAGATATAATTTCTTATACGACTGATATTGGTTAATAACAATAAATTTCCAAAATTATGTAATTGATAAATTATTAAATCAGCATGTCTTGTAAATGTATAAGTCGTTAAGAACAACACGTAAAATGGTTGACTTAAGTGTGATCGAACGAACGCGATTTCTGACGTTTTCTCATCGTCGACCCACATTTTAGCAACGTCTTTATCAAATTACAAATTCGGTGACTCGGATGAATCTCATATCGATCGGAAATTTTTGTGACTGATAAATTTTTAAGCAAATTGGATATTGAAAAAAAAATCCGATTTGAACAGATTTAGATTACTTCTTTAGTAAATTCTATGAGCATTGCTTATATTTTATTGCATATATTTAATCTTTAACGTTTTCAGGTCAATATCTCTAAATGGATTACCGACATTTTTTTTAAATAAATAAATAAATACATAAAAAAAATACAAAGAATGGAGTTATCATTTAGTAATACGTATCAATTTCCCTAGCGGAATAGTCACTTAAGTAACTGTACCCGTTACCCTAGTCATTTCTACCCTGATTCACTTAGATAAAGGTATTGCTATCAGAATATGCGTATTATTATTGTCTTCGCAATATTTATATAGGGATTGCTAATAAGCGTCTTACCTACATTATTCATAAAAGCGAGATTAAAAAAATTGTAGACATTACTAACATGCTCATTTGACTTAAAAGAGATTCAGAAAAACACATCAATAGAATTAAAGAGGGATTCAAAAAATTGATTGCATCCTCCTCCATACAAGATTTGTTTTGACTGCTGAATATTTTTTATCTGATTGTTAGTTTTAGAAATTCCTATCTTGTTATTGTCTTATATTCCGCAATAACAAGAGCATATTTCCTGGATTATGATCTATTCTCTTGATGAGTTGTTGACAACGTATAAGACGTCTGTATCGATTATACAGTTCTAGTCTATTTGTTCTTGAATGTACTTAGTCTTTGGTTCTGTATATATCAAATCTTGAAATCAGATCAAACCTTGAAATTAAATCTAACAATATCTGAAGTTTATGATGTGTAAACTTTTTTATGTCGTTTTACGTTTGTAGGTTGCTGGTTTTAAAGTATATACACATGTATTCCTTAAGGTTGTTAAATGGTTGATTGTTGTCTGTTTAACGTCCAGCGGCAATTCTTTCATGCATATTCAGGACGAGAACAAGTTAACAATATATCAATTGGTAGGATCTGATAAATGGGTAAACAGGGAGAAGGGGCGTGTAATTTTGATTGTCAAGGAAAACGAGGGCGTATTGGGTAGGGTCAGAAATTTACCCCTACAACAGGTCACCTACAAGCCCTTCGAGGAGTTGTTTTTTAACGTGCAAAGTGTGTGGCATTCTCACAACACGTGCCTTGGATTTGACGTCCCCAATCAGACCAGACGTGACTGAGCATTTATACATCTCGTACAGCCAAACGGACGCCCGCTCAGCACGGGTCTTACCGACGGACGAGAGAAGTCCAGGTAGCCATACTTTTATATCCCAGCTACCTTAAGGTTAAGAAAATATTTCCATGTAACGTCCATTGTTTGGGACCTAGATATTGACATCTTTGTCTTCTCAGTCATCTTTTCTACAAACTTTTAAGGTTACTGTAGCTCGATAAGTAAAATGTCTTGGTATGCATATAAGGGTTGACCAACTGTCCTCAATATTTTTATTTTGTATCCTTTCATGGGTGGAACAACATGTATTTTTGAATATCGTATTTTTATCAAGGAGACTGAATATTCTAGAGGGTCATATTACCGATGTGGGTTGCTAGCCTATATCTTCTACGGTTCCAAGTACAATGTAGGTCCATGATTTTGAGCAAATGTCAAAACAAATTATTAATGTTCGGCTTGAAGTTTGTGACGTGTTTCTGAAGGTCGATGATTTTCAATTGCTTTCATTTCAAATAAAGCTGAGTTAAGAGTTATTTCCCTTATTAATAGGCTACGACTTCAGTAAACATGGATGGAGAATGACCGAATATACATGTATGTTGTACTTGAATTCGGTGAAAACTTATTTAAATTAAAAATAAATGGAAAGCTTGAAATAGATAAAATGTTCTTGAAAGCTGAAATTTTACATCTTAATGGAAATTAAATTTTCAACTGCAGTTGAGTACATCTTGTACAATTATGGAAACTAAATGCTGGAATAGTGGCATTTTACCTATACCGTACTGTCGTGTCTTATCTTAACGTTGGAATGCGTGCGGTGTTAGACCTTTCTTATGCTGTTGTTACCATTATCTTTACAGGTGAGACCTGAATTAGAGGAATTATGTATATATTAATGCATCAAGAAACTGTTCGGCTATGAAAATTTTTACTCACAATACAAACTATGTATATATATAAATAAATTCGCTGAATTAATGAATAAAACTTGGAATTTGTAAGCCTAACGGTATGTCACAGAAAACTCAGAATTTAAGTTCTGGCATTGTGTCCCAGACTGTAAATGTTAGACTTTTAATTGGTTGATTCTGAGGTACGATATTAGCAAGTTTTATGGTTTTATTGCCAGTATTGCCTGGAATTCATTCCCCCACCGTTAGCTTTCACCTCTTTTGGTGTGATACTGCCAATTTGATTGCTTTTGCGGATTTCTTAATGTCGTACAGTAGACAGTGTTTATGGATCGCCTACAAGTATTTTTAAAGACCGGGATTCATGTTTGTTGTCAGCATGCCCTTCCAGAAATATCAACATTTACATTAGACACGTTACGTAACATTCAACTTCCATAGTATTAGTAGTAATGCTGTTCAAATACTGTAATCTTCCTCATCAAAAGTAAACCTGTCGGAGTAAATATCAAAAGGCTTTACTTTGTAGCTTCGTATGTTTCAATTTAAACGAAATTCCCAATCCATATTTAGTTTGATAATTCAAAGCGAATCTCCCTTAATTTTAAATAAATTCTACTGTCAAATGATACAACACAGATATACAATAACTTAATATTGAAAACCCAATCCGTTAGCATTTTTGCAAAGCTTGAATGCGATCATGAAGAAATATATAAACAAGTACTTTTTTGAAAGGAATTTGTACTTTTGCTTGACTTGTAATTTGTAACAATTTAATGTGTAACAAAATGTACAGGAACTGAAAAGTATTGATCAACATCTAATCACACTGCCAATTTCTTAATTTGAAAAAAAAACTCTTAAAACCTGTTTTACGTTGAAAGAAATACAACAGAATTCTGTAATTAAAAAGGATGTCAAATAATTAATATAACAGACCAATTACATAGCATCAGAATATACCTTTTCAAAGTTAGTCGGCGCCATCTTGGATTTGTCCTCAGGCGAAACGCCAAAGTAAAAGTTTACTGTGACATCAAAGATGCCCAAGACGATCGTTATGGGAATTTTGACATTACAATAAGTATAGTCTATGACGTTTCGCCAGGAAGCATATCCAAGACCATGAAAAGCTATATTTTGTAATAAATAAGGATGTTAAATAACACATACCTTCATTTCGGCAGTCTTCATAACCTCATGACAATACCAGGGATAAACTTACGTCTATGATGGATTCCTACAGCTAATAATTGCAAGCCATTTATGTTTCCATTTATTCAATGAACCATGCAAATACAAACATGATGGTCCAATCAAGTTTTGACTATATGGCTATAAAGGAAAATAGGTTTTGATATACATGTATATGTTTCCACGAAAAGTTGCAACGACGTTTACGTCGGTTAAACATTACGAAATAAGACCATTAGTGCTGTGTTAGAGCATTTTCTCTACTATTTCAGATTTGAGGTCAATTTATTTTGCACTTTTCTCTGCCTTTCGTCTGTGGGGGAAGACAAATATTCTAAGAAATAACAAGGTAATTTTCAATTGGTAATAAGAATTTTACTTAATTTAACATTTATATTTATATTTCAGTAGTGTTAAAGCAGAATTGTTAGTGACATAGTCGTATCCAATATTTGTAAATGGAACGTTCCCAGACCGCCTCGCATTTTGCAGTAGAAGTTTGGGATTAATTTGAAATTGAAAATGTAGTGGGTAGATATATGCATCAACCTACACTAGTTTATTTCTAATTTAATTTCTTCAGAATACTTGGTTTGAATATAAACTTAAAAAGTATTGTGCGTTCCGTTTTCTTGTTAAGTACAGAATTGTGAACTTAAATAAATAGTCAATCCATAACTCTTTGTTTCCAAGTGACACTTTTCACACATCCATATACGTCAAGCCACTTCCTAAAATTTACGGTGCGACTGTACTTTTGGAATCCTTCTGTATTTACTATACCTACTCTTTAATTCCTTGAGCTGACATTCTGGTTGTATACCATTAGTTATGTAATTTCTGGATGTTTTCCAAGTATGTCTTTCTCTTAAAATAAATAACATTCTGTTGATTATGCATTAGACCTTTTAAGTTATAAATTTCTTAATTTTCTAGCTCTGGCAATCGATTTATTTCCAGTTGTTACAATGGTTTTTATATTAATGAACAAATAATTTGTTGAAATACGATACTTTTCGATTCATTTCTTTCTGCTTTATATACATATATCTTTTACTCAACCTAAGCTTCAATCGTATACGTCATAAGAGCGTCCTATATTCCTTTTGAATAAAAAAGCTTTATAGACCGGCAAAATGTAAAAATTGTAACTATTAAGTTATAGTTTTATTTCTAAAAGCTGTCAGAATCGCTAATTCTACTATTTCTTTCTTTATAAAAGTCAAGTTGGTAATAAAATCAGACTTCTATATGTGTACAGTTAGTTAATTGTTTCTGTGGATGAATCTTGTAAGTATTCATGCAGTCGCGTTGACCTATACACAAGTCTGTAACCTATCAGCTGTAAAGTACGATTTCGTGCTTGACCTAGTTAACTGCGTGAAATAGACACCAGAACTACACCTAATATGATCAAATTTCACACTTACTTGACCTTTTTCTCTCTCTCTAGTTTTGCTTTTTTCATAATCTTGTCTACTCGGACTTAAAATTTGGGCTACTGAGTTGATGTATTTTCCTGGTTAATTTTCATTCAAATTGCAAAAAAGAAATGGGCAGATGCACATTATAGGTAGATGTTCACACGTCTACCTGTAGAGATCACAATTTCCGATCACCTTTGACATGAGAGGTGTGGCTTTTGACGGTTGCAGAAACGAGGTTTGCCCCATCCTGATTGTTTGCTCAGTTTTATTTCGAAGGTCTTCGTTTCTCTGCTGATACTCCAGCTTTTTTTCAGACATAAAACTAGTTATCACGATACAGCTGATGGAAAATTGCAAAAAATGGTGGCGTTAAGTTCTGATCAATCAATCAGTCTAAACTTCAACGCGTTCTTTCAGTTATCCCATGCTGTTCTCTGTGACACTTTCAGTTGTATGTGATGATGTTCCACCAGAACTTGTATTTGTTCGGTGGTTGATCAACCTTTAGTCTTTAACAGGGTTATATTGACATAGCAGAGATAACAGCGTTTTCATAGAAACAACCGAATATGTACACAGTCGCAATCTATTTCAGCTTTTCATTTATACTTAAACTTGACATTCGATGCTAAAAATATGTTCCATAATGGACATTTATTGATTATTTGACCAGAAGTGGTTGATTGATTACTGTTGTGTTGTGCTCAAGGTCATCATGGACAGACGGATATATCTTAGATTACTTTTGTTTAACATAGTCTTATTCAGTGAGATAGAAAAGTATTCCAAAACTTCCATTGCTCTATTTCCATCCTACCACACTTTTATAGAACGCTAAGATCTTATTCATAATGACGATTTCACTCATAATCTTAACTCTTCCCGTTTCTGTAGTCAGTTCTGCTCGCTTTTCCTCATACACATTTTTATTTTCCCAAAATATGTCACCTTTCGGTACATAGATGACGTTCTTCCAGTAAATTACTTTAATTTCTGTAATACCTACATATTGTACAGCCCAGTGCACGTGCTTAAAATTAAATTCGCTACAGATACTAACAAGAACACTTCGTACTTAGATTTATTTCTCCAGATTGTAGTATAGGAACAACTGAGGTCTAGGATTTATTACTGATATGATGATTTAACTTCTGTCATTGTTAACTTAAATATGTTATTCTAGAATATGCCCATATTATAAGACCCCCACATTATAAAGACTTTTATGGGAAGAGATCTACTGTCAGTAGGAAAGTTGCTTAAACACACAAATAAAAAACCAAAATTAACGCCATCACTCCAAATGTTTTACTGTTGCCATCCATCATGATTTGGGATACCTTAAGAAATGTGCGTGTCCTAAGTTATTAAGGACACGCATCTTATATAATAATCTCTATCCTTGTCCCCAACGTACAGACAATTACTGCGTACTGGCTTTTAAAATTACAATATCACGATTGCTGCCGTGTGTGAATCAGGAGATACTTATCCCTTCTGATCCCACTCTAGGTTTTTGTGTGAATCAGAAGATACTTATCCCTTCTGATCCCACTCTTGGTTTTTGTGTGAATCAGGAGATACTTATCCCTTCTGATCCCACTCTTGGTTTTTGTGTGAATCAGGAGATACTTATTCCTTCTGATCCCACTCTTGGTTTTTGTGGGAGTTCCTGTTGTTCGAGTCTTATTCCTTTGCTTACTCCCTTAGTTTTACTTGTTCAATGGTATTTTATTATCCTGATCTTGGATTTTGTTTTATTATCCCTTAAATTTGGAGTCTGTGGTTATCTACAGTTAGGTGCAGACATAACCTCTCACCAAGTTAACTTAGAACAGCTCTACTGAATGCTCTTTAACTTAGAACAGCTCTAACCTGTCACGGTCTAGAACAGCTCTAAGCTGTCACTTTCTAGAACAGCTCTAAGCTGTCACTTTCTAGAACAGCTCTAATCTGTCACGGCCTTGAACAGCTCTAACCTGTCATATTCCAGAATAGGTCGAATTGTCATAATAATTGTTATAAAGTCGGAAAATGTTTGCATTTTATACACCATAAACGTGTCGTTAGTTTGACTAAAATTATGACAATTAATTACAATAACGAGTTCCAAACCTGTGTGGGCCGTACGTAGTTTCGTTGTTACAATTTGAATAAATTTTTATTTAGCAACTGTAGTTTACAAAACTGATGTGCGCATCATAAGATCAATATACAACTTTTTATCTGTGGTCAGCAGGTTATAAACAGGATGTCACTGCAGATCAATAAACATGTACATGTATTAACAAGTGTTAATCAAATGTAAGTGTCGAAATTATATAGGTAAAGGAAAATTAACTGTCACATAAAATTCATCAAATCAGTTTATTTACTTAATTTATAAAATTTATTTTGTTTTATTTGTCGTAAACATTAATTGTAGACATTTATCATTTACCTATTATGTAAATCTTATTAGAAATGAATAAAATC
>JAOXYJ010059235.1:0-11916 GCA_028566555.1 Lithophaga nigra
CCGATCGGCACGAAAAACAGTAACTTTGTAGAGGTCCTTCCAAGGAACTTTCCTGCCAAGTTTGCTTCCAATCTGTCGGGTAGTTTCAGAGAAGAAGACTGAAATGTGAAAAAGCTAACGACGACGACGGACGCCAAGTGATGACAATAGCTCACATGGTCCTTCGGACCAAGTGAGCTAAAAAAGAAAAATCTTGAAAACCAGCAGTTACAATACAGTTACACCTTGCATGAAGTATTATAGGACATGAAATTTAATGAAGGTCAAGAGGTAAGAGCACTTGGGGTCAAAGTTTAACAGATCTTCAACGAAGAAAGGTTAAATTATCTTCTTGAGAACACAAAGTGGTAAACGCAGTTATAATTTGATCGAAGTATCAGTAGTAAAGTGCAATTAAAGTTTGTAAAAACAAAGGTCAAATGGTTTGAGCACGGGGCTCCACAAATTTAACATGGACTTGGACAATCAAAGAATGCAATAATTTTTTCCATAATTCATTAATCTGACAATTCAGTTCAGAGTGCACAAATAAAGGTCCACTTTTTCCATGAGGTCTGAGCACTAGGGGTTAAAAGTTTAAGGTAGACTCGAATGAGAAAAGGCTTTCAAAGTCCGGGGTCTGTATGAGAAAAGGCTTTCAAAGTCCGGGGTCTGTATGCATAAGATTTATTCCGAACGACAAGATTTATCGTCTCTTTTATGATAATTTAGTATTCTTCAAGTCATTTTATGCATATAGGCTCAGTATTTGCTAAAGCAGTAATCTATAATAAGTTTAATGGTGCAATTCAAGATTCCACTTATGAAGGTCCACAGTCTTGGGTACGAGCACCTGGAGTCCAAAGTTCAATCTAGACTTCGATGGAGAAAAGGACCTTTAAAATTTAGCAGTTACAATACTGTCATATTTCGCATAAGTCATCAGTGTGACAGTGCAATTCAAAGTTTAATAAATGAAGGTCCAGTATCCTGCCTAGTCCGAGCACTTTTGGCTGGGTTGGAGGTCTCTAATTTAACATAGACATCAATGGGAAAATGCTGGAATCATCTTTTTCTTGAGAATAAGCAATGCTAATGTCAAAAAGCATAAATAATACCAGTCCTAATACCACCTAATAGAAAGGATCATATAAGGCTTATTTTCAGTGCATTTTCAAATCAACACGAAACTGTGACCATTTTGAACAGCTGTGACCTTTTTGTCAATAGTCTGTGACCCTTTTTACGTCCTGTGACCATTCTTAATAGCTGTGACCCTTTTGCAATGGTCTGTGACCTTTTTGTATGCATTGTGACCATTTTGAACAGCTGTGACCTTTTTTCAATAGTCTTTGACCCTTATGTACGTTCTGTTTTCTCCACCAGTAAGTCTGGTAGTCACGAGATAGCTGAAAACTTACTGAAAGTGACGATAAACCCCCAACAACCAACCAACCAAATGGGTGTTTCCATGCAAATAAGAATTCAAATATGATTGCAACTGTAGAACACAGTTTGACACTGGAAATGCAGTTAAAGGCCTTTTTCTTTGAAACAACTGTTAAACCGAAGCTATTCATGAATGATCACTGACTGGTCTCTTAGCGGATCTATATTTTTAGGCAGATTGCAATTCCAAGATGGGCCCATTATACAACATAGTTTATCAATGAACCTCTTGTAAAATGTATATAAAAGATCTTGAAAACAACTGAACAGTTAAAACTGTTAAGTAAAGATCATTGGATGGTCCTTTACCATTTACGCTTCTCATGTCAATTTGAATACCAAGATGCCCGCTATCATAGAACATAGTTTAACACTGGACCCTACGGGAAATGCAATAAAGATCTGCTTCTTTGAAATAACCGTTCACTTCAAATTGTAAATTTCGTGCCAACTGGAATTCCAAGATGGCTGCCACCATGAAACATTAAAATTGAACCACATCAGAAATGCATTTAAATGCATATATCTTTCTCTCACAAATGACGGAGACGGTTGAAATTAAACTGTTAATGAATGATCACTAGATAGTACTTCACTAATTAAAAATCATTTTTTCAAGCGGATTGGAATTACAAGATGGCCATCACTGGATCTTATAAGAAATGTGTATAAGAGATCCTCCTTGAAATAACTGAGACAGTTCAACAGAAACCGTTCATGAATCAGGGATGGAGTCAATTACTTTAAAATGTAATTAATAAAATTGCAATAACATTTGAAAAGGTGTCAATTAAACTACAATTACAATTACAAGGTTTTTTTAAAAATATAATGAATTAAATTACAAATTACTTTAGTTCATTTTAGTAGGAATGAATAGGCTTTCTCTGCAATTACATTAAACTGCTTGTATTTTTAATAACAATGCATATTTCAATACCACCGGGATGTTTTATTTTTTAAGACTTTTCCTCTATACCAAGAGTACTGTCAGGCTAAGTGTCACAAATCATTACGCCTGAAAAATATTTCCCTACAGTATTATTGGTGATATCATTGTTGTAGAATAGTCATGTTTCTTGAACTACACACATTTATAAGGGTTTCTACACTGAGTTAGAAATTAAAATGAAAACTAATCAATAATTGAAATATATTCAGATTTATATAACATTATAGTGTATTAACATGTTACAATGGTTACCCATGTCATCTATAGTTATGACAGGTGAATTATCAATACATGCATTCCTTCTTTTGTATGATTAAATTACAATTGAATACACTATTTGAGCACAAGGGATTGTTCCAAATAGGATAGTAAAACAAGTGATAGGACAATTTGATGCAGTGAAAATACTTGATAGGCCGAGGTGTTACACAAATCTTACAATCAGACAAAAAGTATTTAAAAATTATTCAAAATGAAAATTCTTAAGAAGCACTAGAGGTGCTATGTTTTCAAATATTCCAGTGACATGATAATGAAGAATAGGTTCTACTGACAAGCAATCTTATACTCGGAAAAAAAATTGGTTACTTTGGTCTTAGGATCTTGTTTTGTACTCAAGTTTGCAGCTTTTGACCTTAAAAACAAAAATGTTCAATAGTATATCATAGTTAATTACCAATCAAAACCTGTAAGTATTTGCCTTTATATTTCTTTTCAATTTAATCAAAGACATAACTTACTGTAAAAACAATTCATATCATAATTGATTGCTCTCATAGAATGTCAGCTTAGGGGCCCTATTGTGTCATTTTCAAATTGGACATTTTTGTTGAAAAACAGTCTTAAACTGCTTCAAAACATTTTATGTTCAATTGCCTAATGCTGGTCAATAAATGATGTATAATCCAAAAGAAATGTATCCTCTAACAATAGAAGTGTTGCTAGTTAGTCAAAGGGTTTACACGCTTTAGCTGCTGCAAATATATACAAGTTAAACAACTTTGAAAAATCATTATGTCAGTCTGTGGGAAAGAAATGGCTCATCGGATTTTGACTGTGACGATACTGATGCAAGCCTCAACAAGACAAGCATAAATCTTGAAAATAACTCATATCTCAATAACTTGATTAGAATTACTGGCGACAGAACTTAAAATTTATCACTCCAATAGAATTTCTTCCAATTTGAACTAAAGTTAGCTTTTGTCGTGAATGCGACAAATGTTGGGGAAGGCGAAACGTAGGCTCTGTATTTTCGACTGTTGCGACAACGGCAGCGGCGTCAACAATTGAGGTGAGCTCTGTTTCGCAATAACCAGTAGATTTAGGACAACCATAACTTGTCCATACATTCATTACAAAGTGTACATGTCAGCCAAATACATGTCATGTTACTTTGACCTAATTTTTATAGTCCGTTGAATTTGTTAAATTTACGTTTTCAGATAAGCTATGTTTCTCAGTAACTAAATAATATCCAAAGATTCACCAGGTGATGTACATGTCAGCTTGATACATGTTACTCGATCGTGACCTCATTTTCACGGTTCACCGATTATTAGATTTACGTCTAAGTTTTGTGATTAGCTCCATTTCTCAAAACCATGCATTGTAGAGCAACCATATTAAGTCAACACATTCATTAGGGATGTGAATGTCAGGCTGTCACATGTCATCTGGCTTTGACTCATTTTCACGGTCCACTGACTTCGTTAAATTTACCATAATTTTGTGATTACTTCTGTTTCTCAGTAAATATGTATCACAGAGCAATCATATTTGGTCCACATTTTCATCAGGGGATGAGCATGTCAGCTGAACACATCACTTGACCAAAATTTTAGCTTTCAGATTCCATTGATTTTGTTCGTTTTACGTCAAAGTTTTATGATTAGCTCTGTTTTTTGTCTCCCCTGCGACATATGTTGCGGAAGGCAAGACACAGGGGATGCTTTTTTCAATGGTGGCGACAGCGGCGTCAACAATCGAGATATTCTCGGTTTCTTAATAACCGGTAAATCTAGGACAAAATTTATTTTTGTCAAGTTTTTTATGATTAGGCCAGTTTCTCAGTACCTGTATATTATACGTGATCTATATTTAGTCTATAGTCTGTATGTCAGCCAGACTCATGTCACCAGACCTTGATTTGATTTTCAGTCCACTAACTTCAGAATAAAATATATTTTTCGTCATGCAGTGTGGGAGCAGGCGAGACATATTTTGTGCATCAACTTTGTTTTATATAAATATACATTAATATTTTAAATCATAGGCGGATTTAGAGGAGGGCACAGGGGGCCCGGGTTCCCCCTTTTCGGCCAAAAATTGTGTTTTATGGTACAATTTTCAGATTTTTTACAGCCGCACCCCATTACAAGCAAAATTTTTCGGTGGGCCCCTTTTTGGAATCCTGGATCCGCCATTCTTAATTCTAAGATATGACCTGTCAAACAGATATTCCCTTTTTCCTTAAATTTTAATGAATTATACAGGGACAATTTCTTGAAAATGCAAAATTTAGTCAATAGAAGATTCTGAAAATCTTGATACGCTAGTAAATAACCAAAAGTATTCATTTTAAAAAAAATTGATATGAAGAAAAATAGGGTATACGCATATTTTAGCCCATTGTTTCCATAAATGTTGAAATGTTAAGATTTCTGTGCTAATTCAGGTAGTTTGTTTACTTCCCTGTGTGTAAAAACTTTATTTCTCAATTTTAAAGTTATAACTTTTGCTCTGACAATACGTATTTCACTATTGTCGTTAATTTGTAAAATTATCATATTAGTAATTACTTGGTGTAAATTTCTCATTATTAATATCTTAAAAAAACTATTAATGAATTTAATTATCAAAATGACCACTTCAGTAATATCACCTATATACATATATATCTCGCCTGCAATTCAGCAAAACCGAAAAAGGCCTTCTATTGTGCAATTTAAATCAAGATAAGACTGATATGTACATCTCCAGAATAGTGTTTGGACCAGCATGATTGTTCAATGATATGTTGTAACTAACAAATGGTTCCATGTAACTAAGACTTAATGTAAATTTTACGAAGTCAGTGGAATGTGAAATGAGCTGAAAGTCAAGTTGAGTATTTTGAGCGAGCAGGTTAATCTTGCGATGAATGTGTTGACCGAATATGGTTGTTCTATGGTGTGTGATTACTAAGAAATGAAGCTAATCATAAAGATTTGACTTATATTTAGCAAAGTAGGTGGACTGTGGAAACAAGGTCAAGGTGAAGTGAATCGTGTCAAGCTGACATGTACATCCCCTGATGTGGGGATCAAATAAGGTCACTGTAAAATTTTTAATTTTCACTGGAATAATTTTTCACTGGATCTTCCAGTGATAACCAGTGCAAAAATAACTATTTTGCGGGTATAATTATTGGCGAAAATAGCGAAAATTAATACTATTACAGTACTCTATGATGTGTAGTAACCGAGAATTGGAGCTAATCACAAAACTTTTACGTAGATTTATTACAGTCAGTAAACCATAAATATGAGGGCATGGTCAAGTGAATTATGAGAAGCTGATACGTAAGATGAATTAATTGATATATTAAAGTTGCTCTCTGATGCATGGTGACTGAGAAATGGAGATAATCACAAAACTTTGACATGAGGTCAAGGGCAGGTCAAATGTATCGATGTGACATGTAAATCCCCTGATAAAAATGTGGATCAAGTATGATTGCTTTTATAATGTACCGTTACTGAGAAATGGAGCTAATCACAAAACCTTCAGGTACAAATATTGCTAAAAAAGTCAACAGTGAAGTTGGCCGAATTCAGTGGACCATGAAGGTGAGACAAAGATCAGATGACATGTATCGAGCTGACGTGAACATCCCCTGATGAATGTATGGACCAGATATGGTTACTCTATAAAATGGCGCTTATCACAAATCTTGACTGAAAGTTAACGCAGTCGTCGGTGAAAGCATAGTTATGTCTCACTTTCCGCGACATTTCATCGCAGACGAGACAAAAATTGGCCAACAAAATTTAAAGGATTAAGTCTCCGTAACTATGAATTCAGTTTTTAATATTCTGCGGTAATATATTACAGCGTACTTATATACAGTATTTGTACTAAATGAGAAGCAAAAATCCGAGGAGTCATGGAAAAAATGTTTTCCTCCAAGTAAACTTTTTACACCTCAGTTTCTTCAACCAAAGTATCATCTTCTCCATTATAACGCCTAAAGATTGCCGATGCTGTCGAAGAAACTGAAGATCTTTGGAAAGAACAGTGAGCTACCATTGGATCATCAGGCTTGTACCAGTTAGCATGCGTCCATGCAGGTGGCATGCCCTCCTCGGGATCGAATTCGTACAGCGGCCTCTGTTCTAGTTCTACCGGGTTTACAATGGTACTTCGTCGTTTAAAGCACAATTCCGGAGCCATAGATACAACCGACACTCGTTTGCCCAACAACCAATAGGTACATATTTTCTTCTCGTTCTGAAAGAGAAATAGTCATCAGATATAAACGTCTAAACTGGATATGCGTTACCCAATGTGGACAGATGAAAATACTGTAAATTAAGAAATTAATGCTTGCATTTATTAATACGAATCCCTGATGACTGTCCAAAATGAGAGATTAATTAATGTGATTCCAGTCCATGTTGTAATAGAAAGTAACTACCAAAAATAAAAATGTGAATTTCATTATTGCGATAAAGTTCTGTCGCATTTTTCGCATTAATAAAAACATCGCAATAATTTCTGAATTTACAATATTGTCAATAACATACTAGTGACTATCAAATTGTCAAAAAATCCCCAAATTTCTATACCCATTTCTTTTGTCTTTATTGTTTTCTGTTTAAATGAATGATTCGTGCAACAAAACAATAAAATTCAAAAACTTCAAAAAATTTAAACCTTTTTTCTATCATAAAAATAATGAGAAATTTTTTTCTTTTTGCCGTTGAATTTTCTTTCGTTTGAAAGAAAATAAAGTAAAAACGAACTTTTAAAACTTTCGTATAGGAAATATACTTAGTATCGGTAATACATTCTTACATATAAATGTATTTTCATCGCCTTACCCGACTAAAATAAAACGATAAAATTAAGTAAATATTTTCTGATACAATTTATTTCATCAGACATACTTTTAAGATTTAGTAGACGTTTCTGACGGAATCAAGGCAAAGTACCAAAATGTGGTCTATTTCTCTGTTGAAACAAACTTACTTTCATGTCTATATAACCTCTTTTCTGTATGTTGTAAACTCGATCCTTGGCCAAAAGTTTGTAGGTGTTTTCACTGATCTGTATCTTGTTGGCTATAAACAAAAATGAAATGAAAGTAGTGTCTAAAGGCCTATTCTGCCGTACCCCCATAATTTATCTCAAAAACGCCGAACTCACATCCGCGACGAGATGAGAAAATGCGAATGGGCAGTCTCCCAAGTGAGTACCTGAATAAATCATAATTATGGCTTTCGTTCAGAACCTTGGAGCTCAGGTTCAGAAAGACGGAAAGGGTAAGGAATGTTCCATTCCAAAATTGAAAAATACTTTTGTCATGAGTATAAATAAATGAATGGCAACTGGAAACAAGATGGGTGATACCATAAAGGGTAACGATGGTAATAGTAATATGGATCGTTACAGACAATCAGGGGTAAGACTCCGGGGAGTTCACCAGATGATTGTCCTCATTCATGGGTGCCACATGACGAGGATAGAGATATTTGTCAGAACTGCGGCGCGGAAAAGAGGACTAGGATATTTGAGGATCAACCAGTTAACGGCGAAGTTAAAAAATGTGGTACACCTCAAAACAGGAAGAAAGGCGAGTTCTGTGAGAGCAAACTAACAAAGAACGGTCTTTGTTGGAGACACAGTAAGTAGGATGCGTGCGAGAATGTTGATGACGTTCCGATTGAGAGCAAGATTCGAGTGACAGAGAGTGTCAAGGAACTCCGGCGCATTGCAAAGGAAGAGGGTTTGAAGGGATATAGCAGGATTCCTAAAGAAAAATTGGTAAAGGTCATCGAGGAGAAAACCGATCGAGGTTCGAACGTGAGGAGGTGCTGACCAAGAAGCAGCTAAGACACTCGTGAGGAGGAGGGGTATCATCAAGTATTCCAAGTTGAAGAGAGATGACT
Source organism: Lithophaga nigra (assembly GCA_028566555.1). Taxonomy (NCBI): domain Eukaryota; kingdom Metazoa; phylum Mollusca; class Bivalvia; order Mytilida; family Mytilidae; genus Lithophaga; species Lithophaga nigra. The sequence continues at coordinate 8,533 of JAOXYJ010059235.1, forward strand.
TGAAGGAAGTGTTTGAGAAGAACATCGAGGAGGCTATTGCTGAAGACGATATTGAAGAAGTTCACAAGAGCGATGCTTTGAATGGCGTCTTTGGCACAGTAAAGATCCATCCTTTAAAGGCCCATGATGTTGACACGTTTTTCAAAGTCAGCTGCGGCACCATCCAAGGAAAGATAGCAGAGACTGCGGTAAGACAACGCGATGAACAACCTTCTCCTTCGATCAGGGTGGTTGGACTACGACCGTCTGTACGTCTTCGGAAAATCGCTTAACCAACCCATCTACCAACTCATGCGCCAGGCCTAGCAGAAGGAGTTTTCGAAAGAAGATCTCCGTCCAAGACAAATGTCCCTAGTCACCACTCAACGTTGTTGATGCACTTTCCAAGCGGTATGGATGCATTCTTCTATGACGAGGGAAGCGATGTACCAGATCCGCGCGAACTTGGCACGACTCGCAAGAACCTGATGGTATTCGATTACTTGATGTTGAACAAACAGAACAAGTGCAAGGATTACTATGTCCAGGCGACACAACAATGTGGATAGCTTCTACCTGTGACAGAACTACTTCAGACTGCCGAGACAGACCATCAGGGAGAATGCCAACCTCAGCTGCGTCTTCCATCAAGACGCCAGGAACCTCGACCATATCCATCGCCACTACTGTACGGACCTGACCATGGAGGAGTTCAGACCTTGTGCAACCGTTGCTGGTCCGAGACTCATGTGTTCGTCACAATCGATCTCACTAGCTCCAAGGCGAGCGGGAGGTACCGGCGCAAATTCGATGAATTTTTTCGAGTCTAATAGATAAATGATGGATCGTTACAAATATGCTTCTCTTGAGCTGGAGGAGAAGAGAGATGTCTTTATCGACAATGAGATAGACTGTCTCCTTTACCTTCATTGTAGACTGGATAGATTGCCTCGTTGGAGAGATAGATGTGAGAAGTGTTCTGTGGTGCACTATCTCAAGCAATTCAGAGTAGATTTGATTGGGAAAAAATGTAGTTGTGAGAATGAAATCAAAAGGGAGAAGATCTTTGCCAGGTTTGCATTTCAGGCCGCTGTGCGAGAATTCTGGAGGAGAAACTCATACATCTGAAGGCTTGCAAGTGCGAGTGCAAGCATGAGTTCGTGGTTGAACCCTTCAAAAATTGGAGAAGTATCTGTAACAAGTGTGGTACTGAGATGATTGGCCGCATTGACCGCAGTGGTGGTGATTTCGATACGTGAAACGCTGATCGAAAGTATAGAGTGAGAAAACTTATCTGCCAACCGCAATGCACTATGAAGACGATCAGAGGTGGTCAGTGTACCCATTCATGTAAGCCGGGGAAAGACATGTGCTGTCGATACTTGAACCTTTTACGGAAGCAAACCCTATGAGGCGTTAACCCTACTCTATGGAACGTTCACCCCAATGCTATCGGGCGTTCACCCCTATGCTATCGAGCGTTCACCCCAACGCTATGGAGCGTTCATCCCATCACTGTAAATAAAATAACGATGTCAGTCATTAAGATTACCGATCCCAAACAGCGTGAAGCTCTTGCTAAGGGGTTTCAGGATGTCAAAGCCACATCTAAGCGGACAGCTTAAAACAGCGACTTGAGAATCAAGGGTTGAGCCGCGATCTTTCTAAGTTTTTCAAACCCGTGGTAGAAGAAGCACACGAGAAGACCGCCTCTCAAATCAGCAAGAAGATCGAAGAGATATCAGCATTACCTACACCCACAGCTGCCAGCATTGCCGCCCACTCCAGAGTTTGCTGATCCATTGCCCATCGAACAGACAAGCATCCATACGACCCTTGGACCACGAGCACAAAAGTATATCCAACTCAGTATGACAAACAAGGCAGCCCGTTCATTTGGATTGAGATTAGTCACCTTTGACGGAGACGACATTTTTGTGGACGGCGCGCGATACAAAGGAACTCCCGGGCTCTGGGAGCTCATGGATAGGAAGAGACCTGAGACCTTTGAGCCCGATGATTTGGACAACTATGCCAAGATCTTGAATTCCTCGGGCGCGATGTACCAATGTTATGATGTTCTTTCTAGGACTCCTAAAGCCAGTAAAAGTTACAAGTGGAAAAACATCGTTTCACACATATACAAACAGGTGAAGCAAGGCAGTGGGGTGCGTACAGCCTATCTTATCTTCAGATTTTGATCAACTGGTTGATCGATTAGATCTTTGCAGAGCGTACTACGAAGCGGTGGACAATGGTGTAAGAAACGAGATCGTGGCCATCTCGATGCGATGAAACGACACGGATGGATCGACAGCGAGAAGTACAAGTCAGCCCATCGCAACATCCTATAAATAAAACATGCTGCAAACAAAGAAAGTTTATCGCTGGAAGTATGTGTTCGACGGTCGAGGTCTCTTTGACACGGTCACCAAGTTACTCGGGCGGGGGTTCAACTCTTCGGCCAAGAAAACGCTGGGAAATAGGCTCTGACGGCCTCCACCAACGCCGCCGTCAAGGGTGTTGAAAAGGTTGCAACCAGAGATGTGGATCATGTGGTCAACAAAATGACCAAGCCCCAACAAGTGTCTGATTTAACGATATCACCAAACCCAAATCGAACTTGAACAACATCATTTCCGGGAACGGTATCGCCACCATTCCTGACTTCGTGCAACCCCATAAATAAATAAATACACAATGTCTGAAATCACCGATATCAAGGAACCTTTGGTCTTGACGAAACTATCCAGGAATACGAGTACCATGAGTATGAACCCATCACAGGGTCGAATCTTAACAGCTCTGGTGCCGAGATCCGAATCAACATTGAAACTCAGGACGATTTCACCCTCCCTGCCGAGAGTTATCTGCTCTTTGGGGTGGGGGTTGCTTCAAAAGAATGATAGGACAGCCTACCAAGATGCCGATTTGACTTCGCTAGTCAACAATACCGTCATGTATCTGTTCAAGACCATCAGTTACAGTCTTTCCGGGCAGGCAATCGGAACTCTCATGTACCTCGCGGTTGCCACAACCTACCCAGACGATTTCTCAAGGTCTCAATCAGCTATGGTTCAAACATTCATCTGCCGATGCCGCGGTCGAAAACACTGGGTTCGCCGCCAGGAGAGGTTATATCATTGCGAAACCAGTCAACAGTGCGTTATCATTTGCCATCCCGTTGAAACACATCTTCCGATTTGCACAGGATTACGACAAGCTAGTAGACGGATTCAAACACGAATTGACCCTCGTTCGAGACACTGACAACGATGCCGTGTTCAGAGATGCCGGCGTCAATAATGTGGCTAAAATCCCGTTGAGGAAGGTCTCTTGGTTCGCCCCCACGTCCTGCCTCCAGATGAGAACAAGCTACAATTGTACAAAACGATCGAGAGCAAG
>JAOXYJ010059344.1:0-11914 GCA_028566555.1 Lithophaga nigra
TAGAACAATCCGTTTTTTTTCTGACGTTTCAGTCCGTTTTTCCTTCTCAAAAAAATTTGTAAATTATGTTGCAACAACGATTTTAATTGCATTTATTCTTTGCTGTATTAATGTTTAATATTCTATAACAATTTATAACAGATTTCTCGCCCAACCTGTCAGAGAGACGTCCAGCCACATGTAGCTCACGGTATGGATGCTTAAAACATCTTCATGTTGATATGAATATCATCTGTACGTTACTGGGGGCAACACACATCTTTAATGACCAAATACGTCTTGCGAACTGAGGTTCTTGAATGCAGACCCTGATTTCTATTTGTTCCATTGGAAAATTACAGGTTTAGGTCGCTTTCCTGATCTTAATACATTTTTTCAACGATCATTTTTCAAGTTTTAGTTTTAATATTTGTAAAATAATGATACATTTATACAATTCATGTTGTTTTTTTCCTGGATTAATGTCCAATTGATCTTATGATTCTAGATTGTTGTATTTTATTGCTTTTTCAAAATATTTTCCTTTTAAAATATCCTGTGATCTTTATTTGAAGATTTTTGTACTGTGTGTTTAATTAAATTTTCTTTTCAATACATTTTCTATTTAAAGAAAAATAACTTATAAAAGATGATACGGATAATTCTCTGAATGTTTAAACACAGACTTTCTAATTTTGGACTTTGTGAGATGATGTACAGTACGAAAATTCATATTATTCACAATTCCAGTCGCCATTTTGATCGCTGACTACGTGATTAAGGAGGGCGTGGTCACGGTAAAAATGTTAAATTTGTTTCACGCATTAAGTGGTCTTCTATTTCCGATACATAAAACAGAGAAGGTAAGAAAACCGAAAGAGTGATAATCAAGGGACGCAGATTAAATCATGGACACTTAAACTTTAAAGACGCAACAAGAAAAACTAAAAAACGAGGATGAGAAACACGAATCACATCAAACACATGGGGTGCATTAAGGTGCTCCGTATGAGTCACCAGTGCTTGCTTCTAATAAGACACCCGCTGTGTTGCACATTGCCAGGTCCGTTAAAAGGTCATTTTGGGAAGAGGAAAGATGAAACTACGGCCCAAGGAAAGATCCAATTTCATTTGGGGAACGGATATTCCATGGTCACAGAATTTTTAAAGGAATTACTTCAAGCTGAAGGCATCATACCCTTGTTTGAGTATAGTATTCGTCGGCAGTTAAGCTCTGTTTAGAAAATCATGGTACTAATCACAGGCTCTAGAATAACGTATAGGTTGCGAAATGTAAACTCCATACGCTGTTGCTGCTTGAATATTGCTACTGGTGACTGGGATGTTGACGACTGGAAAGGTGAATTCACCACGCTGCTCGTGGAGGTTAGTTTGTAGTCTTCATCACGCTTGTCGCAGAGGTTAGTTTGTAGTCTTCCTGTAGACTCATTTTCGAGGTGAAGATCAAAGTAAGAAGCTGACTTAGGGGTGTCGGTAGTGTCCTTAGTCTCAAGCTCACTGAGATAGTTTAAATGCAAATAGTCACCAAATCATGAATTGGTCAGTGACAGGACATCATTTAAGTAGCGTAATAACAATCTATGATACCAAATTCAGTGCACAATATGCGCATTTCGACAAACAATGTCTCATCAGTTGTGCTCGAGGCCTAAAAATATGGAAAACCAAAACAATATCGAAAAGGTTGTAGAGCAGAAATAAATGCCAAAACGACCAAAAATTTAAAGCCAAAAATCAGATAAGGACAGAGCTATGCATGAGGGAGATACTCCTTAGTTTCCTAAAATTTTATACATTTTAATAAGGTAAATTAAAAATTACATGTATCAATTTCATGCCAGTATCGAAATACTATCAACTGGGCTGATGGTACCCTCGCGGACCTTAGATCCACCAGTAGTGGTGTCCCCCCAGTGGTGATAATAACAATCTATGATACCAAATTTAGTGCACAATATGCGCATTTAAAAATATGGTAAAGTTGAAGGGACACGCATTTCTTATCCAAAAAGAAAAAAAATAGTAGTAATTCATATCAAGTGATAAGAAGACAATTTAATTGAAACCTGAAAACAAAGTATAAAATATTTAATTAGAACGGAAACTTCCTACAAAAATGACTGGGAATGGGACCAGGTGAAGGGAAACCTTTCTTGATCCGCATCCAAACCGTGTCTTGAAGTTCTAAATTTTAAAGTCTGTATATGTAACAATAACTGAAAAGATACCATGTTAAATCGATGACGCCTGTAACATGTTTACGACCATTTAAAGCACAGAAATTTCGTGTAGATCAACCAATTCGTGATGGCGACCATAAAATTATCTAAGCGATAATTCCAGTTTAAACTTTTGATAACCTAGTTGTTATCGGACATAAAAACTCTGTCAAGAGAACTGTGATACCTATAACACGTTCTAGAATATCGCATCAACTGCGATACATAAAGTGAATATTAAGAGGAAGCAGGAATGTTGCCGTTCTAAATGAGAAGCCCACCATACATAACAAAACAAAATGTCTAAAGACAGGAAACGGTGATTGGATTAAACATACGAATTATTTTACGGAAAATGTGCATTTTAATACCTTTACATTAAAAACTGAAGAGATCACTATTAACTTATAGCTATAAATGGAAAGTTAAAGATTTCGCAAACTCCAACTTAAACTGTTCAGAAACCAAAAGGAAAAGACAGAATAACTACTTGTCACCACAGTATTTACCAGAAGAAAACGTACATAATATGACTGTTCACGTGGTTTCGAACAGACATTTTTAACCGAGGTATGAAAATTAAATTTATTGTAAGGAGATTTAGCAATCAGATGAATATAGTTTTAGAATATGAACATAAAACTTAAAATGATCTCTTCCAAACAAAGTCAATCATCAATTATCTTGTACAGGTAATTTTTCTTTACGAAACTATATTGTTTAATCTAATTGTAGCATATCGAATAATGATATACTTTAGAAAAATAATATAATGTATAATTTAAACATACCTGTAATCATCTGTACAGTCCAGATAAAAATACATTGGAAAACATTATAAAACATAAAGGTTCCCAATAGTAAGGCCTTACAGCTAGAACCCTGATACCTATTACCTTTCATGTACAGTCAAAGGCCAGTACATTGGTAAAAATTCAACGTCGTCTACAATCAATTTTAAAATTTGACTACTTAATTCTTTAATGAAGGGCTAGGACACTAGTGATTATAATTACTTATGGTTATAATTACTAATTTATTGGTCTTTTATTAAAGATAAATAATCTGTCACTTAAAATAATTTCACTTTAAAGCAATTTTTAAATCTGACCTTTTTTCCTTTTTTGACTTCTTTTCCATACAGTAAGCGCTAGGATCCTAATTCATATCACCTTTCACTTTTTTAATCAAAGACCAATTCATTGATATATTACAACTACATCTCTAATTAATTTTTCTTTAAATGTCCCGTTTTCCCTTTTTTGGTCCCTTAAATCCCTGCAATACTGGTTATGACTCCATTGACCATACAGTTTGCATCTACAACCAAAACACATTCTACTAGTATATTACAGCCTAACTTTGAAGTAATTTTATAATTTGACCCTTTTTATCCCTCACATTGATTTTGATTTGACCCTTTTTATACCTCACATTGATTCTAATTTATATTGAACTTCAAAAACCTTACAGCGTATTAATATTACATTATTAAAAAATAAAATGTATGAACTCAAAAATGAAAGAGAAGTTTCTCTGATAAGGTTTTTAAATGAAAATTCCATTTTAGCTCCTTATTTAGCCCCATAAGTACCAATTAAAAATTTAAAATCTTTTTATAGTAAGGAGCGATACTATCAACAAATAAAAGATCTACAATAAAAGATAAAAGAAAATTTGCATCTACGATCTTTGCTAACGGACAGGGGGAAGACCGACGGGTCCATTTCACTATCCTAACACTTTCTTTAGAAAGTGCAGAGATAATAATAAAGAATAATCATAATCTAAAAGTCGTTAATAAAACGGAACCTTAACAGGTAAGCCAGAATTAGTTTGGAATGGGTCTGATAATGTGTAGATATAGACTGACGAATGAATATGTTTCATGTACAAATGTAAATCACTTTGACCAGACTACAGATTCTAAAATAACACACAAAAGGTGCAAATGTCACCATTGTTTTGGTATGATCAAAGGTGCAGAAGAAATGGTTTTTAAAAACTAACTTATCAAGTAAAATCAGTAATAGAATATGAGATAACTGTCAATTGAATATTATTAAGGTCAGATACTGAACAGAATGGTGAATCACAACAAATCATTGCTTTAGATGCAGATAAAGCAGTTCGAAGTTTAGGAAGTTGTGAACAAGAGAAATGCAGTTATCATTTTCCCCAAAGATTAGATATAAAAGCAAAATGTATGTGTTTGTGCTAAGAAATGTTTGTGTTTTCCACTTATTAGTGTAGGGGCTATTAACAGGACATTACGTGCAATTAAAATTTACATTCCACAGGTAAAAATACAAGATGTGCAATAAAATGAAACCTGATATCTTGAACATTTGAACATTAGATCCCGAAAAGGACTAAAACCGACCCTTTGAAGAACTAGATCATAAATGTTTTAATATTATAAAATCTTTCTATTCAGGGCTGAAGAAAGAAATACAAAAATTGTTGGTTTTACTTTTCTATAATGGAAGGATTAAGAAGAAAGTTAGACATTATGCGAAAACTGTTCAATCGGTAGACATCACTAGAATAGTAACGGCGTTGAGCGATACTAATCGTGGGAACAAATCAAGAAAAAACTATTTCTGGTCCGGATCGATAAATTTTGAGCGGTCTCTTATTTTGGTACTTTGTCATTTCAGACACAGCAAAAGAAACATGTGATATTATTATATCTGGGTTTGAGATTGGATTGTCTGAAGCCATTTTGAAACACGGGTAATTCTTTTTAATTTATCCCAGTACCATTGTTAGTTTGACATGAAAATTTCAAAATTATTTGTTTAAGTTAACATAAAATTAAAATTGGATAACTGAAGCGACACACTTTATTGATTAAATGGTAAATGGATATGGTGGTAGTTACAATGCATATCAACTGAAATGGCGGTTAGAACGGTCAAACATTTCTTAAGTCATTTATTGGTCATAATCAAACCTTTAACAAACTGTCATGTGTGATCATGAAAACGACCGTTTCATAAGATTCATTTTAAATACGATATATCGCAAGATAATTCAGTTCTGTTCTGTTGACTAAGATACAATGACCGCGATACTGGTTACCCCCAAAATGGAGTAAAAGATATATAATTGAGTCATTCCCTTATATACTTATATATCAGTATCGTCTATATATTGACACAAGGAGGATTTCTTCGGCCAACGTTATCATTTCACCATGTACTGCATTTCGGCTGTCTGTTTTCAACACGTAATATGCTTTATGTTCGCTATCCCTTAACCAAAGACATTGTTGTATAAAGTGTCTATCTGAACAAATTCAGAAAAATAACTTTGGTTTGAGTGTTTGGCTAATGTTTTCTAGAAAATTTCTGGTGTTGATGTAAATTTTAGTTTGACTAAGCTTTTGAATTTTATGTATCTATAATAATTTACAAATATACTTCTTTTTATTTTTTGTTTTTTGTTTTTGTCTTATCTGTTTTCGTTTAATTGTTCATTAAAAATAATCCTTATGTTGTTATACATTTAAAACACGTTTCGTTTGGCAGAAATGTACACTTCTTACCACCTAGCCTTTACTTAATTTACTTTAATTCAAACTTTTATACAGCATGGTTGACATGGATTGTATTCAAGGAAGTAATTATGCGCATGATTATTCAAAAGAGTTACAGGAAAATCATTGGCAGCAAAAAAAGTTTCCGGAAATCTACACCCATTTTAGGAATTTACAAGGATTACTTGAAGCTGTTGAAAAGAAAGATTACGTAGGAATCAGTAAAATATATTACAAAGCACAACATTATCACAGTCTTGAAGAATCCACACCTTACTCTTTGAAAGTTAACATAAACGAAAGAAGACTGAAGAAAAACTGGATCCCGCATATTGAAAATGCTATTCAGCAATTGAATGATGTAACTCCTGGTCTGCGTTTATCGAAAACAGATGGAAACGATAAAACAAATGCTGATATCTGGATTGGGGTGGATGATAATCATCCCTCAGACCTTGCTTGTCGTTTTCGTACAAATAGCGGAAAACAATTTATACATCTTGGACATAAATGGCCAGTTAAGGAAATGAAAGGAACCAGCCTACATGAGCTGCTACATGCTCTTGGGTTTAGCCATGAAATGCAACGCCAAAATTCTCAGTTGTATGTGAAACTTTCCAATCAAATTTGGAGTAATTCTCAATATACTGATGACAAAGCCATGGCTGTAACGCGATTTGATCCTTTTAGCGTAATGATGTATAAGGAGAGCAACGACATGAAGAGAGAAAGTGGAGATGGTATCTGGAATTTAAAATCCGATATAGACCGATCGGATAAATTGAGTGAGTTAGACAAAGTTGCACTTAACATACTTTATAAACCCTGCAAAACAGCTGAATACACTCCATCTATAAGCGAATATAATGGAATGCTTTATTGCGGTCGCAGTGTGATGGAAAACCATAATCAGGTTAGCCCACCATCCACCGACGGAAAATGTGGTCCGAATAATTGGGCAAATTGTGCATCATGTCGAGTTATCAACAAGAAATCGGACCTACCTATTCCTAAATTAGAAGAAGTTAAAGATAAAGACATTTGGCAGGGATCAAGTGGATTGATGTATTGTGGCAAAAGATTCTCAACAGAATTTCAATGGTCTATTAAAGGGACTTTATATAGCAGTGACGGAATATGCGGCCCGGACAATGGAATTCCATGCACAGAATGTGGACAGAAATTACACAAAGAATATCGTTGGGAAATGTGGTCAACAATTGAAGAGAAACAGTAAGTAAATACGTCATTTCCATTTAATTTCAAATCAGATTAATGTAACACGTTATTCACAGTCGTAAAGTGTGGTAGAAAGAAATCTCATTCATTAGGTAATTTCTATACAATACATACACAAAATTTTATTTGTCGTCTTTTGTATCCCTTATTATTTCCATACGCAAAGAGTTAATATTATTAAAATGATGTAAGTGTTTGCGTTCGAGTACCGTATATTAACTGATAAATGTTTGAACATTTTACGAGTTTTTAAGCCTGCAAATTACTTTCCTTTGTTTAAATTAAACTAAATGTTATTGTGACATTACTATTATTCTTGTATGAAAATAAACCTAGCATTTAAGTTTATGCGAAACTGACACATTACCTTAAGTACAATATTTTCTGGGCCTATCTACAGCATTCTGTTTCTGTAACTCATCTTAAACCAGTTGAAAGATTTTAACAAAACGTCCAGAAATTGTACATTGTGAACTGCAGAGTACATTAAAATTCAGAAAAACATTTCTCACTTACGACTGGATCGGTGTATTCATTTATGAGCTTTTGCTCATAGTATCTATATTTTAATAGCTAATTCGTTTGTCAAAGAGTCACAGTAATGCGTTTTCCCCATAAAAACCTTCATTGTTTGAGTCTGTGTCAGCTTAGAATAACAACATATTTAACATGAAGAACTTATAGTTCTTTCGCAAATGAAGAGTCCTTCTTTCTATTGCGTTTAGAATTACACTTTGGTGGGTACACCTAAGTTTCATTTTCTTAACAACCAAGTTACATGTTAAATTCTACAGTTAATAAACTGTCTGAAGACCTCCGAATTACAGTACTACTCAGATGAATTTCGGTCATTTCTCACTTTATATGGCAAAATGTATTTGATTTTGGTAGACTTTTCCAATTTAATCAGCAATACTACTAGTATTCTATCAATTAAAATATTTTTGTTTATATGAAATACATGTTTTTTTTATTTAATCATTAAAATACTTAATATTTCCGACATTATCAGTGTAGCATTTCCTGATTCTAAAAACTTATTATCAATGGAAAATGAATTACCTTTACCAATTATGCACATAAAACATTTTCCCTTTTCTGTATTTACTAAATACGCAAGTAGCTATTACATTATTAAAGCATTCACCTACATATACGGTACAACAGTTCATGTTAAAAGTTAGTGAATCAATAGATAATGTTAAATTTAATATTATTATATGCACCGAAATTTCTTCAGTTCTAGAATTCAGATAAAACAGAAAATTTATTAATGGATTTTTGTTCTTTTACACAAGAAAAATGATCCGAAGATGTGGCTTTCGTTGAATATTAAGGAAAACGGTCAAAGAACTGTAAAACGACAAATGAACAAAATAATGTCAATACAACCCATTCAAAGCTAAATGTTGTCACTATAATATTAAATACAAGATTGCGAAAATTATAATTTGAAAGGAACATATTCTATTCCTGATTTGTTTGACACAAAATAACTACTACCAGTAGAATACAAATTAATAAGTTGAAAAGCTTTCTTTCAGTTGGAATAGAAGAAAAGTTCACAAAGTATGGTTTTTGTTGTCACCTATTAAAACTATCTGTAATAGCCAATTAATGGTAGACAAGCACCTAAGTAGTTTACTCTGCCGGTATGGGGCTGGAAGGAATTATTCTACGATTTACATAACCATACTGGTTAATAAATAACAAAGAGTACATTTCCTGTTTTGTTTTTTCTTATCGCGGAGCCACTAGGTACATAAACCAATTGTATAACAATGTGTAAAATCTTACATGGATTTATAATATATATTATTATAAATAATTGTCATTATGAGATGCGTACATTGTCGACATACTTGGTCGCACTCCTCTGGGAGTTCGTGCGATTTCCCTCCTTTTCATGAATTTGAGGTTTTTCATCCCAAGATGGTGAATAACTGTCGTTATGAGCTTTACTTAATTATCGCTATTATTTTTGTTATTTCACCGCATTGTTCCCAGAGTGGAGTCCTGTCTTTATAAACCCATTCTCCTTCAAGATATGCCAAATTTAAGTTTCCAATGGGAGATATCTCAGCTTTACAATCATATGTTTACCTATTCAACTTACTTCTGTTCACGTTTATTATTTACTTAATTTTAGTAATTCCGAAATTTTACATCAATGTCGATATTCCTGATTATACAGTTATAAATTCCATCCTATTTTCATTATGTTTACTATGTCGGTACTTTCAATGCAGAAAGGACATGAAATAATTTAGAAAAATTCAGATAATCAGTATGAAAATCTTAATATCTAAAGTCTAATGAGAAGAGTAGAAATTTGTACTGATACAGCTTCTGTAAATTAACATTTCAACTTTTTTGTAGATTGAACCTTAATCAACGCAGAAGAAGAGGAAGTATCACATTTGAAACACAATTGATACAGAGTTAACCTAAAGAACACAGGAACTCAGTATTCTAATATATTTACACTTGTATTGTATATATAGATGTAAAATCCCAAATTTATACTGAGGTAAATGATGAATGTAATTATAAAACAGTTTTGTGTGATGAAAATTGAGTTTTTATAAATATTGATTTACTTTTTAAATGAAGGTAACGTTTTCCATTTCAAGCTTGTGAGTGTTGAAGACTAGTAAATTTTGCGAAAAAAAGACGTATTTATTAAATTTGTTTTTTGAAAACCTTGAGAACGAGTAAATACGTAGAAGCTATATACACAAGAGGCCCGCCTAAACTAATAGTAACTGGTTTCAGTTTTGTCATATTAAAGTACTAGTAAAAGGGAGATAAAAGTAAAACGAGTACTGCTTTGCAAATATCACCAATTACTACGAAAGGTACAATATGAGCTGACTGGGCGAAACTGAATTTAACCTGACGTCCAATGTTAAGTCTACGTGACTGAGCTTTAGGTCAACACTCGGCTTATTCAGGTTTGCTGTTAAGTCAATACAGAATTGGAATTAAATTTGTAGCCATGTATGTCCGATTGATTTATAAATGCTGTTTTCAATTATTATTGTCATAATTCCTCAGTTGAAGGAAAGAACAGTCTGCGCGCAATAGCCAGTCTGATCAATACTATTTTATGATTTCAACAAGAAGCTGTGAGAAAGACATCGAATCGAGTTTTCCTGTTTGTGGAATTAGTCAAGATATAAAATCATGTTTTGACTGCAATGGTTTGTTATATGTACTGGTACAAATATATCTGCACTGGCAAAATATAACTGATAAACAATAACTTAGTATTTTATGATATTTTGACACAAAATAGATGTCTTCCTTCCCTATGGCCTTTTATGTTTCAAGTTATTTTCATTAACTTCCAAGAAAAATTGTTCATTGTTTTTCTTTTTTAAGTTCTCTCCATTTTTGGACCCCTCCTAAAATGGGCATTAGTTTCCTTCCTTCCTGGGTCCCAAAAATCAATTAAAACTCCTTTAAGGCCCCATAATTAAAAGCGAAAATTGATAGGGGTTACTCACAACCAACCTCACCCGGCTGGTCCTAGTGATACCATTCGCTGAATAATACTGCTAAAATAAGCATAATGCTGGGGAAATGGATTATAAGTAAGCCCCTACCCCAATCGATAAAAATCCCCTGTGGAGCCCCATGTTGAGCTATAGGTTGCTCAAGAAAGTTTGAAGGCCATATTTGATATTGTAGAATTTCTGAAAAGTTGGAAATCAAAATGAATAAAATAATCCTTAAGTTTCATTAAGGTCTTCCAGGTGCTGAGATACAGGTTTTACACAGGAAAGTTGATGCAATATTGGCAGCCCTGTATGTTCCAAGTTCTAGCCTCGATATTTGATATCGCTCATTTGGAAAGTTGAAAATCATGATAGGTAAAATAATGCTTAAGTGTAGTTAAGATATGTCGAGCCGTTTACTGAGATAACTAACCAATAAACAATAAAAAGGTTACAATATTTTTTGAGAGAGCTCCAGTTGATCAGCATAAATCCTAACATAATGGTACTCAATCAAATTCAAAATTTATGAAATTTCTCAATCATAAATATGACGAAATTAATGCCATAAAAATCTATTAACAGTCAACGATTTATCAAGTGATTATGAAACTATCAGTAGGAAGGAAAGGTCTTCGATATCGCCGTTATCGTCAAGGCTAGAACGATAGAAGGGGGGCTACGACGTCGCGCAAGATGTTGCGTTACGAGCCGTAACAGCGTAAAACGTCGAAAACGTGCGTTTCAAAGAACATTTGATTTAAAAAACGGTTTAGAATATGAACCCTTTCTTTGTGAAATATATAATAATAACATAATGCACGTCAATTTATGGAACATTTTACAAACATTTTAAAGACTGTTGCAAACAAATTTGAAATTAACCAAATATACTTAAAATGAAAACAATCCTTTGTAAACTGGCCTTTTGATTTCGATTTCGGATTTTTTTTTTTTCGGATAGCGCTCTATCTTTTGTTGAAGTTTTTTCCTTTGATAATGCTGTCTTCTGCAACACTTTCTTTTCTTTTGTGGATTCTTTATGCATATTCAGATTGCCGGCGATTTCCATTTCTAAAAATGAGGAAACTGACACAAAGTTACGCGAAAAACTACCAATTTCCGTAAGTAGAAACAGAGTAAATTAGATGACGTTGACGTAACACACTTTTAACTATTTGAAATAACTTTTGACTATTTATAGATTTGAAATGTGTACTAAAAACATAATATCTAAGTTTTGTTTATTTTAAAATAATTTATAATCATTTTTTTTTTCTGACAAGAGTTGAAATTGTCATGATGCGTAAATTTTTGTCAATATTTGACATTGCAACGTTAGAAAAGCAAGAATTTGGACATTTTTATTGGACAAGCCTTTTCAAATCTAGTTCGTTTTGTAAATTTTGAAATTT
>JAOXYJ010059560.1:0-11912 GCA_028566555.1 Lithophaga nigra
AATATTTACTATAAACATAAAGTTTATAGTAAATATTATACTTACATCCATTCTGAAAAGTACATAAAATTTGGGGCCAAAAAAAGTCCATATCGTACCTACTCCTTTGTACAGAAACCTTATGACATAATGCCATTGTGCACCTCCCATTTTGTTTTTTTAATTAAACTGATTTTTTGAATTTCCCTCAGCAAAACATGGATTTAGTCTATCTAACAATGTAGGTACCCATCTTGTATCTGTAACTCCTGCTAAATCAGGGAAGAGAATTTAATGAAACTTCCACAGATGCTTTATAACATAATGCTCCTATTTTTATTTTTAATCAAAATGATGTTTTATGTTTTCTGTAGCAAAACATGGACTTGGGGATAGAGACTGGGTAGGGAGTGGGGAATGAGCTATGCTCACAGTATTATAGTTAAGTCTTTGATTGGACTGATCATACCTTAGGTGTCAGTATTTGCAAAATGACATAATGCCAGTAGAATATAGCTTGTGGAAAACATGTTTGGACACCCTGTAATAGGAACAGCTGTATCAAAACAATTAAATGTGAAATGAATGATATTAATGAGTTGAGGGAAGAAGTAAGCAGACATATTGTTACTGTACTGCAGACATCTTGTAGTAAGCAAGGATCTTAGACAGGATAATAGAGAGTCAAAGTCTGTCAAATAATAAACCTGTAGAAAAAGTAAATTATCGAGATGAAATACGATGAGGTACATCAAATTTATACGAAACAAAATCATGCATAATATACAAGTCAAGCAAAGGAATGCTTAGATGTGTTCTTCATTTTGAGGTGACATGAAAGCCTTCAACAAATAGCTGTTATAGCCTATTGTAAATTCAAGACTGGCCAGTAACCAGTACTCATTTTTATATGCCAAAAAATACTACAGCTGCATCCTCTTTTTCATTCCTACAGATACTGGGTTGTCTAAAAAATTCCAAAATAAGGGGGTGAAGTAATCCTACAAATATGGTAATCACATACCAGATAGTATGGACAATTAAAAACAAAATGCTATATATACATAAAGATGGATGTAAGGTGAAAACCAGTAGACATAGGCAAAGTATTGATGTAGTCCTGAGATTTATGACTTACTATGTGGCTTTTTTATTTTTGCATTTAGGGAAATTAAAAATCCAAATAAAAAAAGAGCTACATGGAATTTCAGAACTAAGTTTTGATGATCTGCCAACAGATTGGTGTCTTTTAATTAGGATTCACTCCTCTTTTCACTCAGTTTTTCTTTTCTTCTCTAAGTATACCTTCAGTTTTATTTTACACTTGTATCAAAATTCTGTTTCTGTTTGAAATAAAATTAAATCTTAAGATACTTTAATACATCTGTTAACAGTTTCATACATTGAATATTAAGTATCATACCGTTAGTATAGCCTATAAAGTTAATGCACAGCTTTAGATCATATCGGAAATAAAAGATGTAAATTAAACAGGACCAGAAGTAGAGGAGGTGCAATGTGCATAATAAAATATTACTGTCAATTTTTTGCATGATTTAAAATACGATGTGATGTGTGAAATTTACTGCATCTGTACATTCTGCAGTATTTATGGTAAATCTCAATGTTTGTACTGATTACAGACTAAGGAGGCAAAACAAAATGTTTGAGTAGGAAGCTAGAAAAATGTTGACCTTTTATAAATTGGTGAACTGCCATTAATTACCTAGTACCTAAGATGTTTGATTATGATTGAGTGGGGATAAGACAAAGGAGGGATGTGGTTATCTCTGAAGTTGTATGGGGTGCATATTTCACATTAATTAAGACAAATGATGATTAGTTAGTTGTTTATGATTATCTCCATTGTAATGATGCCTGGATTACAGCCAGTACAAAATACTTCTTACGTAACATTCTTTGTGATGTCACAAAAAGTGATTTTCCATGGTCGAGAAAGGATACAAATGTTGCATGGTTTACGTCAGTATTGAACCTAGAAGGGTGTATGCTGATCTTATATCAAAACAACAACAATAATAGAATTTCAGGGAAATAAGTGGTGAAAACATTAAAGAGCAACTGATAAGAATGCAGAATTATTGTGCCTAAAAAAGGTTTACAGTCTTTGCAAATCTATATTAACAGTAGGTCATGGCTACTAACCAGATTCTTTGATGATTTATCATTTCGTAAATGTGAAATGGCAAATTTTTATTGATATTTCATGAAATTTGCAAGTAGACTTTCTTCAACCAATACAAGAAGTTTTTTTTTACCTAAATAGCTATTGTTGATCAAAGTTAAGTAAATCAATTGCTGTTGAAAATAGATTTCAAAAATAAAGGTTATGCAGGGGGCCAGGCAGCTTCAAAAAAGGAGAAAAAATGCACTGACACTGTGTATTTATAGTTTAATGTGAATTAGCCACTCGCAACAAAGGGCCATGTCTACAGTTTTAGGTAGCCCCACTGAGGCTGTGACTGTACAGCAAAGTGTCTGTATAGGTTATTGTGAATGTATTGAGTCATTTGCCACTAAGGTGGTTTCTTTGCTGGACACTGTAGTTGCCCCTATGTATGACTGGGCTGTGCAGCTCAGTTTAAATTGTGAATTTAATGGTTGAAGTAGAAGTTAATAGTGTAATGATTATCACAAGTTAACTTGAAGTGGGACCCAAATTGAACTGTGGTTTACCACAGATGTTCATAGTTTTACTTTTTACCTGAGAATGACACCAAATTTGATATAAAACTTTATGTGTAGAACAGCTTGTTAAGTTCAAAAGTACAAAAATTGTATAACTTTTATCATGAAAGATAAGAACTGATTGCTGTATTGTGTAAGGATAATGAGAAAAAAAAAAGAAAATGTTTTTACCAGAAAAAGGTAAAGATAGTATAGATTATAGGATGAGGTTATATAAATTCTGGAGTCTTATCTGATTAACATGTTGCAAAGCATTAAATTTTGTTAATTATTTTTGTACTTTTAACACTTTTTGAGTGAATTTCTTCATTTCTAGATCATTAAATCTGTAATGTAAATTGTTATATAATGGATGCTAATGTCAGTGACCCCATTATGGGCCTTCACTAAAAACAGATGATTTACTTAATGTGCTAAATACTGGTGATATTGGCGAAAAATTATATCCAAGGATGCAAAATATTTTTTTAACACCACCAGAAATTAATGGAAGGCTTGATTTTTCTGAAAAACTTTTGAAAAAAATTTTTTTTTCTGAAAATCTATGAAAAAGTGAAGTTCTTGAGGTTACTGTGTCAGTCAGTTGATGATCTCCAGAAGATAATCAGTATTTCTGTGAGCTCTTCAATTCTTAAGATAAAATAAATAGTGAAAAAAATTATATCAGAAAGTGAAGACAGGTCTATTTCTTTATCTGTAACAGATAAGATAGGTGATTTTTTTTATTCAGAGAGATTTAATTCACCTTGACCTTCCAAGAAGGAAGTGTCTGTTTGTCCACTTACAATATTGTACTGGTATTTTGATAACTACCAGTACAATTGCTAAATGATTGTACCAACATTCATAGCTGGAATAAAGATGAGATAAGATTAAGGTTCAGTGGCCAGTTTAGATGGTATTTCATTTGTCACAGAAATTCAGCAATTCTTCTTTTCCATTTTACATTTTGAATTTCAGCTAATTCAATATTGTAAGCAAGGACGTGTATAGTAGACAGGTCCTTGATTGTAAGGTCATGACCAACATATTAATAACTTTGCTGAAATTTGAGATGTGGCAGTTGGATCCTAAATATCTACATTTCTGAAGAATATGTTCATGGTCATGAATGCTCAGTTTGACTTGGCCGTAAATTATGTAATGATCATTTTGTCAGAGATTTCACATCACTTGGTACCTACTTGCAATCAATTCTTTGGTACAAGAAGTTGAATTTTGCTGAAACTTTAAAGAGAGGGAAAATTAGTAAATTAAGATTATAGCCAATGGCAGCAAGTGTTATGTATCCCATATTTACCTTGCACTTAAGTAAATGTGTTCACAAGATTATAAACCTGTTGACATTTCTAGGTTTAATGAAGTTGCTAATTACATTTTATATATTTACCATTCAACAGATGTCAAAATGGGTGGAGCAACTTTCCAGTTCATGGCTTCAGTTTCTGTGATTATTTTATCAACAGTAAATGCTACTTAGGGAAGAAGCAGCTGATCTTTTTTGAAATCTCTTTAAATCTGGGCGTATTAATTGTTGAAGATAGGCATCATAGGGTTACATAAAAATTTTAGATCTCTTATTTTGTTCCTAACTAGTTTTTTTGTTCTGTGTTAGAGGATTTAGATTTTTATTGGAAACATCAAATTGATTTTCTGGCAAACCCAAGAATTATAGGTGTTCATTTGATGGTAAATCTACAGAAATACCAATAACTGTTAGACTTTTGACATATTGGAACAGCATCCTGATGTTTATATACATTGAATTATTATTATAACATTCTTAATAAAAGATAATGTTGTGTAATATGTCTGCCTCAAAGGTGTAAGGAATAATTCCATTCAGTACTGAAGGAACCAAAACTTTGATTATTTCTTTATGAGAAGGGAGATAACTCATACCTTGGAATGAAACAGATAATAATAAGGAAATACAGATAAATTCCTGTTACTGAAATAAAATTGTAATATATAGAGAGTATTTGTATTTTTCCCAGACCAGGAAAATAAAAATGGCAATGTGAACAAAAATCTTAAAGGTTGTAAAACATTTTATATCCGTACGTTATATAACTATATAATGAAATATTTTGCAGTTTCTTTATAGGAAAGATGACAGAATTTAAATTATTTATCTTCAATGTTCAAGCTAAGCCTGAATTAGCTGACTGCCCTAGTAAACATTGTAGAATTTGTATGAATTTTTTCAAACTGGACCAGTTTATTTGGGGAAACTTGGTGCACTGGTGGATAATGTCAAGCCTAATACTGCTGTTATTAGTCCTGACACTGCTGTTGTGAGTCCTAACATTGCTGTTGTTAGTTCAAGTTCTGTTTATCCTGGCTCTTGTGTCAAGACATCCGAATACCTGCCTAGGGTCAGGGTTTTTACCAGATCTGCTGAATAGCTGTTTAGGCTTTCCTCACCCAGTAAGTCAGATAGTCGCTATATAGATGAAAAATGGCTAAAGGTGACAGTGACTTAACAACCTTACCCAAACCTTTTATTTGGGGAGTTGAAACCATAATTCAGGTAAATTTTGATGGGCATTTTGATTGCAAGATGCAAGGAAAAAATGAATTTTGTATTGGTAATATTTGTTAATTCTAATATGACCCCCAGTATTTGTCTTCCAGTATATGGCATAATAAAATTCACAGTATATATGTATTCATTTTATTCTTACCTATTACATGAGAATAAAGAATTTGAAGCTCCAGAATAAATAATATGGATAGTATTATCCATAATTCACACAAATATACCCATCATTATCAGTGACATCCATAATTATTCTAATTTTACATTCCATAGTTGTAGTGACTTCAAGTAATAATCAGTGTTGGAGAAGTGTCATTCAAATAGAAAAATTTGGTAAATTTCTTCAAATTAGAATCAAAATAATTCAAGGCAGGCATAGGTTAGATGCCATTTTAACAACGGTTTATCCTTAATATTCCATAACTAACGCTTTGGATAAGATTTGAATATACCAAATGCACTGCCCATGTTAAAATTTCCAACAACTCTCAGGCTGCCATGAATTATTTCTTAAATATTACCACACAAAGGCAGTAAATATATACTGATATTATTTACTGGTAGAATTCATATCATATTAGTCATATTTTATGTAGTTTATCTTGACACTTTAGTGTCACTGTTCATTATATTGATTAAATATTAAGTTTAATTAATGCTTCATAAACGAATCCTGAATGATAGCTTGTTTCTTAAAACATAACATAGAATATAAATGTCTTATCTTAATTTCACAAATTGTTAAAGTGGTTCTGAATTAGAAATGACTTCAACTTATCTGTCAATTTTATTTGGTTTAGGTGTGTAATTTGTCACATAAATTGGTTTAAACTTCTACCCAGTGCTAAAAATTGCTGAGATTATTGACAGATACCCAGTGGACATTGGAATAAAACCAAGTAAAAACAATCTGCTTGTTCATTGGAAATATAGAGGGAAGTAAAGTGGGTCCAAGTCACAAATATCAACAAAAAATTATTTTTCAAATGAGTAGCCTATGAGCTCATCCAGTTGGTATAAACTATGGCTAATTTATTTAAATTTTCTTCTGTATATGTGGACTCAGAACCCATAGTTGTGACCTCCAATGGATTTGAAGTGGGAGCTAAGCTGTCTGTCTGTTCTCATGGCCTGTAGAAAATTGAAACAGGCAAAAAAAAAACTGATAAATTAAATATATTTTGAATTTACACCTTACAGTTTTTATTTTCTATTCCAGTCCTAAAAGCTTCTTCCAGTTATGTTCTTAGTTTGAATTTGTGATACCACGCTGTTTGACTGGTTGTTTAACAACAATTTTTTTCAACTTTTATTCAGCCAACAAGTTTAGGGAAGGTCCTAGAGCTTTAGGCCCTATAGGTCCTTGTGGTCTTAACCATTATATTATTTTTTATCCCTATCACAGTACAGAACTGCAGAAACTGGATATTTGGATATTTCAAATGCTTCATTGTAATTAAGTCATAATTAACATGGTTTACAGACACAGCCCTTTCTCCAGGTTTACTGGTCCTCCTCTTTTGTCAGCTGAGTTACAGTGACTAGCTTTCTGCCTAGTATTTGATGATGTAGGAGTGGATATGATAAAAATTATGCTGGATAGTCCTGTATATTTTCTGCTGATATGACATCTTGTGGCTGATTTGTTAGAAGTTTCCCATAACTTCATAACCACTGGGCCAAACTGGTCAGTTTACTATCAGTACAATCACTGTGACAGAATATATAGAATGAGATGATTTACTGAAGTTAATGAAATCAGACATCCAGAGAACCAGACAATAAAACTAACAACAAAGAATCAAACACAAAGACAAATGCTGAAGCAAATAGAGACACAACTCTGAAATCTACAGCAAGGACAATACAAACTCCCATAAAAACTGGGAGTGACATGAGATGCTCTGGAAAGGTAAACTTGTTCAGCTCCACATGTGCTTCCTGTTGTATTTTGCAGTATATAAAGCCAGCAACAAGTAGCAAATACAGTAATGACTATGATACAGGGGACATGTCCACAATTGTGTGTGATATGGACACTTCATTATGGTGAACCAATTTGATGGTAAAATTGCCAAAGTTATAATAGTATTTTGAGCTGCAATGGCCTCAATTGAGTATCCTCTTGTGACAGTAATAACCCTCTACCTAGAACATCATTTTTGTGCATTAAATTTGGTATCATAGATTTTTATTAATGGACAAAAGACCTAGAGTAGTGGAACAACTGAGAAATTAATTGCTTGTAATAATGCTATAATGCCACTTACAGAAAAGGAAAGTTCTCAATCAGAAAAGCTTGCCCAGGCCGGCTTTTATTCCTGTTTTTAAAGTTCACACAAATAAATTTTGTATTTGTCGATAATGTATGTATATTGCATATATCTATGACTTGACCAGATATTTTCTTGTTATCCAGTTGTATTTTCATCAAGATCTGTTTTTCAGAAAGGGAGGGATCTGCTCTAGAAAAAAGACACTGTTTTATAAATTAATATTTTCACAATGTTTAGGGAATATCTCTTGCTTCAGGTGTTTCTGACAAACACAGACTTCACTTTGTTAAAGTGCCATAAATCAGTGTATTTGAAATAGTAATGTTTATTGAGTTATCATGGTAAAATTATCCGTTGGTTGATTGATACTAGATCAATTACAACTCCACCCAAAGTCTTAGGGGTTTGATATGGGTTTAATAGAGATTCCAAACACATAAATTTACTGATAATTATAGCTTGAAATATTGATTGTTGAAAAAAATGATCTCAGCAGAAAGATTGATGCAAAGATTTATCATGACAGAAATTTAATTTTGATAATTTCTAAAGAATCAAAAATAAAACCTATTATCTCCCCTAGATGTGTTCTGTAGAATTCTTGATTAATATAGCATGTTTCCACAGTAGGGGGCTGTTCTTTGAGGTGCAAATGTCCAATCAATTATAAATTATTGACATTATTGTGAATAAATTATTTTCTAATTATTCGGAAAGGTAAATGAATTAATTATTCTCTAATTAGTTAGAAAGGTAAATATTGGTTGATATTTGGGCATAGATTAATAGGATTTTTGAGGCTGTGAATGAGCATTGATAATTGCAGCCTTGATTAAAGTACATAGCACATGGAAGTGTAAGCAGAACATACTGACAAAAATTTATCCAGACAACAGAAAGGTTGTACTTTAATTCTGTGTTTAACTAATCAAGATGGAAGTATAAGTCACAGTGGAAAGAATTCCCAAAAATTTGTTTTAAGACCAAGACTTCAAAAGTAATGTTTTCTGTTTGAAACTTTGTTACTTAAGAAATAAAATTCAACTTTCATTAGCTTAGGACATTTTTTCTTTTGTCATCAGCTTATACTTGTCAAGTTCTCACAGTGTTAATCACACACTGTAATCACACCTCTCAGTCAGCAAGTAGTTGAAAGTGTAATACATGTACATAAATTTTTCAAACCTTTGTAACAAAGTTGCTATGCCATCTAGAGCTAGAAAGTAGATTTCTGTTAGTTTATCAGTCTGTCATATTTGTTTCCCTTCCCTTCAACCAACTGTCAGCAAACAAACTTTGATAGGTTTTACAATTGATGTAGCAAAGTTACCTAAGATCAGAAGGTTTAAGGTCAAGGTCACTGGTGAGTTAAAATTTGGTTTTTGGATGATAAACTTTAGGTCTGTATGTCTGATGCCCTTCAAAGTTGGTCAGATAAAACCTCTTTAGAAAATAAAGAATACTATTGATTTTGGGGTCAGTAGGTCAAGGTTACCATAATATAAATTAGATAGTTTTTGTACCAAAAGATTTTTCAATTTATGATCATGACATACATACTTTCAGAGAGTATGTGCAAGAATCCTATTGCTATTTGGGGTAAGCAGGACAAAGTGACATTATTAAATTTTACATGTACCAAAAGTTCTGTGAAATTATGGTGAAGGGAGCAAAGGCAGCTATTGATTTCGGGGTGACAGGTTATCACTGGGAAAATCATGTCAATATTTCATTTCTAGACCATAATTTTAGTTCCGTATTTATGATATCTGTCATAATTTATCAGGTAGTACTCCAATAGAAGAGAGAGAGCTCGATTATGTTTGGGGTCAAAGGTTAGGGTCACTATCATGTTAATCTTTTGTAGCAAAAGATGGATTTCAATACAGGAACTCTAAATACACATATTTGTAATGTTACTTAACTAAGTCAGATAGTACATCTGTACATATAAAAGAACCCTATTGATTTTGGGATCAGTAGGTTAAGGTCAAGGTATGTAAAATAAATCCTCGTACATAATTTATATGCCAGAACTTTACCTTTGTAAACCCAGCCAAAACTTTACCTTCATAAACCCATAGTTCACTAATTATGATCTAGAGATGTTTCTACAAAAGAGAAGAACCTTGGGTGACTTTATTTTAGGTTAAGGTGACCGTTGCTAAAAAAAAATACCATTACATATTGAAAATTATTCATTGTACATATAATTTTAGATTTATGTACAAAGAATGTTTTTCAGTTTTTTGAACAGTCACTAAATCTAAATCGACCGTGGAAAGAAAAATCTAGATTATTGTTATACTTTAATTAGTTTGTATTTGAAAAGACTTAAACTTCTTCTTGTCATTGTTTTCTAAACATTTTGTTCATTATATGCCCTGCAAAGGATGTTTTTGGGGTATGTAGGAATCAGCATGTCGGTCTTTTTTTCCTGGAGTTATTGCAATTCCTCTAACATGGTATATAATGGATTGGTATATTGTTAGATCCTCATGTACAGATGTGCATGTGAATACATTGTTCCAGTCCACTGAGTATTTGAAGAGCTGTGGTCCTAAACTGCAAGGACAATGTCATTACATTTCCTCTGACATGGTATGATTTACATGAAAGTTTGTATACTATTAGATCTTGATGCACATATGTGCATTTGGTAGTATGTTCCACCTTACTAAGTTTTTTCAAAAGTTGTGGTCTTTTGAACTTTGAAATTTCTGCCTGGTCCAGTATTGACACTTTGTCATTGCAGCACCTTTGATGTGTTTTTGTTAGATTTACATGGAAGTTGGTACCATTTAGATTCTGATGGTCAGATGTGCATATGTTTAGGATGTTCTGGTTAACTGGGTTTAAGTTGACCAGACCAGCTGGATTATGCTGGATAGAAGGATCTCTGTCCCAATTTTTTGAAGGTCAAAAAGAGTTGAAAGCAGCATGGGTATTACTCCTGCTGTGTGGACAGTCTAGTTTTTTTGTCTCGCCCGCAATGGATGTGGCAGAAGGCGAGACATAGATGCTGCTTTTCCAAATACAGTGGTGGTATCAACAATTGAGATTAGCTCTATTTTTCAATAATTCAGTAAATGTAGGGCAAGCGTAATTGGTCTGTATATTCATGTTGGCCAGGTATATATCATGTGACCTTGACCTAATTTTATGGTCCACTGGCTTTGTTTATTTTGTGTCAAGTTTTTGTGATTAGGTCAGTTTCTGCGTAACTATGAATGATAGATCAGCCATATTTGGCCCATGCATTAATTAATGAAGTGTTCATGTCAGCCAGTACATGTCATGTGACCTTGACCTCAATTTTTATGGTCCAGCAACTTTGTTTATTTTGCATCAAGTTTTTGTGATTAGGTCAATTTCTCAGTAATTGTATCCATATGTTTACTATGAAGTGTACATGTCAATCAGATATATATCATATGACCTTGAACTCAGTTTCATGGTCCATTGATTTTGTTTATTTTGCGCCATGTTTTTGTGATTAGGTCAGATTCTCAGTAACTGTAAATGACAGATAAGTGATATTTGGTCCATGCATTTATTATGAAGTGTACATGTCATATAACCTTGACCTCTACTTCATGGTCCAACGACTTTGTTTATTTTGCGTCAAGTTTTTGTGGTTAGGTCAGTTTCTTAGTAACTGTCGATGATAAGTTAGCCTTATTTAGTCCAGACATTAGTCTATGTGTCAGCCAGACACATGTCACCTGACCTTGACCATATTTTCATGGTCCAGTGAACTTGTTTATTTTACTTCAAGTTTTTATGACTAGGTCAGTTTCTCAGTAACCTACATGATAGGTAAGCTATAATTATACAATATATTTATTTTAGAATTTATGTGTAAACCAGCCACATCAGCTGACCTTGACCTTATTTTCATGGTTCATTGACTCTATTTATTTTGCATCAAGTTTTTGTGATGAGGTCAGTTTCTGTGTAGGTGTACATGATAGGTCAGCCATATTAAGTCTGTACATTCATTTTAGATTGTGCATGTTAGCCAGACACATGTCACTTGGCCTTGACCTCATATTCATGTTCCAATGACAGTATTTGCGATTAGATAGATAGGTTTCGTAGTAATTGTACATGATAGGTCAGCCATATTTAGTTTATGCATTCTTTCTTGAGTTTAAAGGTTAGCTGGACAGTCATCAGACCTTGATCTCATTTTAAATGGCCCACAAAATTGTTTCCCATGCAACATGTGGAGGCAGGTGAGACATATTTTTGTCAGAAATATTTTGGTTGAATGAAACTGCATTAATGATACAACCTGCCTGATTTGTTTAGATTGCAGTGTTGCTGTAATATTCTGCACATATGCGCTATGATCTTGATTATGATAAGTCCAGCCATATATATATATATATATATATATATAT
>JAOXYJ010059670.1:0-11911 GCA_028566555.1 Lithophaga nigra
GTAGCACCCTCTCCAACACCTTTCACAGCGGCATCAGTGGCAGCAGTCAGAGCCTTACTCCCCAGCGTTTTTGCAGCCGAAGAGGTGAACATCTGTCTCAGCAACTTGGTGACACTGTCAAAAAAGACCTCGACCGCCGTAGACATACTTCAGACGATAACCTTTCTTCGGCCGCAGCATGTTTTATTTATAGGATGTTGCGATGACTCATTGTTGATCATCCGTGTTTGATTGCACTGAGGATGGCAACGAATTCGTTTGTCTCACCATTGTTTCCAGCTTCGTAGGACGCTCTTCAAAGATCTAATCGATCCAACAGCTGGTCGAAATCTGAAGGTAGAAAGACTGCACACCCCGCTACCTTGCTTCACCTGTTTATATATGTGTGAAACGATGTTCTTCCATCTGTAACCTTTACTGGCTTTAGAAGTCATAGAAAGAACAATATAACCTTGATACATCGCACCGAGGTTTTCAAGATCTCCGAATAGTTGTCCAAGTCATCAGGCTGAAAGGTCTCAAGTCTCTTCCTGACAATGAGCTCTAAGAGAGTCCGGGTGTTCCTTTGTATTGCATAATGTCCACGAAGATGTCTCCGTCAAAGGTGACCAGTTTGCTTCCAATGAGGATGTCATTGTTTTTAGATCGTAATCCAAATGAGAGGTCTGCCTCGTTCGTCATACTGAGTTAGAAATTCTTTTGTGCTCGAGGTCCAAGGGTAGTGTGGATGCTTGTCTGATCGATGGGAAATGGATCAGCAAACTCCGGAGTGGTGGCAATGCTGGCAGCGGTGTGGATATTGTTGGAAGGTCTTCGATCTTCTTGCTGATCTGAGTGGCAGTCTTCTCTTGTGCTTCTACCACGGGTTTGAAAAACTCGGAGAGACCACGGCTTAACTCTTGTTTCTTAAGGCGTTGTTGTAACTAGTTAGGTTGGATGCTGCGTTTGACATCCTGAAACACCTTAGCAAGAGCTTCACGCTGCCTGGGATTTGTAATCTTAATGAATGACAGCTTTTCCCTTCAAATTCCTGTAAGGCTCGTAGATAATAGGCTTCCCTGTAAGATTTCATTGTTTATATTTTTATATTATCTGTCAGATTTCATTCTGTATATTATGATTTATAAAACTCGTTGAAATTGCATCAGTATTTCCCATCAGCTTTAGTGCTAGTTAGATCGATGGTTACGAATCCATAAGGTTTAGACCAGCAGTATTGACACAAGGTTTCGAACTGCTCCTTGGTGAGATTAGTACAGTGGTTGGATGGATGTGGTTGAGATTTTTAACGTCTTGCTGGAAGAGGCAGATGAAGTTGGCATTCTCCCTGATGGCCTGTTTTGGACGTCTGAAGTAGTTCTGACAGAGGTAGAAACACATTGTTGTATTGCCCTAGGACACATTACTCTTTGCACTTGTTCTGTTTGCTCAACATCAAGTCCACGAATACCTCATGTCTTTGCGGGTCGTGTGGAGTTCGCACGGATCTGGTACATCACTACCGTGTTCGAACAAGAAGAATGCATCGATACCGCTAGGTCGCCTCGGTGGTGGTAGTGCATCGACAATGAATAGGGACATTTATCTCTGACGGAAAACCCCTCCTCCGGTGATCTTTGCAGAAGCTAATAGATCGGCTGGTAAAGCGATTTCCAGAAGATATAGAGGCAATCGTAGTTCAACCAACCCGACTGAAGTAGGTTGTTCATCAAGGTTGTCTTACCAAAGGTAAGGTCTCTGATTGATCTCCGGGGAAGGAGATAGTGGTTGTGCCTAGTCGCAGCCGCTCCATTGTACGAGATGTTCTCAACGTCCATTTATTTAAATAAAACGATGATTTACTGTGTGAGATGCACGAGAAAGACTGAGACTAGGAACCTTCAAGAGACTATGCCCATCAATGGGAGAAGACGAAAGACTGGAACTTGCACCGTTTGCGGTTCGAAGAAGACTCAATTCATTGCAGCTAAGGGTGTGATTATGGATGCCGATTTCGTGAACACAATGACTAATCGTTTACCGGTCGGGTGCATCTGCCGGGGCACAATTTCACCGGATCTGGTACCCAACTACACAAGCGACTAAGTGCTGATGGAACACCTAAACATTGGTAGATGACAATCAACAGAGTCGATCAGGCTGCCTATCGCCACGATCTCTGTTATACCAATCAAAGGATACCACCACCCGCAACTCTGCGACAAGAATATGTTCAACGAGCTCGATCGCATCGACAACCCTACGGCGAGAGAAAAGATGGATCGCAGCATCGCCAGACCCCTCATCGGTACTAAGGTGAGGTTCAGACTCGGCGTCAAGAAAAAAAGTTTGTTGGTCGTATGAACTAGCGGAGGAGTTACACAAGCTTGTTCGATGGAAGTTCCAGAAGCGCCGTGTGAACGTCGGCGGTGTGGTTGAGACTTGGGCTGCCGATCTCGTCGATATGAGTGCCTTCTCTCAAGAGTACAAGTTCATCCTGAGCATCATCGATGTCTTCTCCAAGTATAGCTGGTTGGTACTGCTCAAGGACAAGAAGGGTGCGACAGTCAGAGATGCCTTCCAATCCGTATTCAAATCCCGCATTCCCAAGAAGTTGTGGACTTACAAGGGGACTGAGTTCTACAACAAGGATGCCAATCAACTGCTCCAAAAGCATGGTGTCGAGCTCTATTCTATCGAGAACAAAGAGAAGTCGAGTGTCTTCGAACGCTGGAACCGAACCATGAAGGAGGAGATGTTCAAGTACTTCTCAGCAACTCTACGCTCAGGTATATGGACGTTAAGATGACTCCTACTGCAGCGAGTCGGAAGGAACATGAGGCCAAGGTGTTCTGGAACCTGTATGGCGATGTACCACCCATGCAGGCTCATTGTTTACGCGTTGGAGACAAGATTCGAATCACCAAGAAAAAGAACACACTTGAGGAAAGGTTATACACCCTGCTGAACTGAAGAGGTGTTCATCATCTCTCAGCAGTTGAATACTCAGCCACCGACCTACCGCCTCAAGGATTTGTACGATGAAGAAATCCAGGGGACCTTCTATGAACCCGAACTCCAAAGGACTGAGCAAGACCTCTACCGAATCGAGATCTTGCGAAGGCACACCAGGAACGGTGTGAAGGAGGTTTATGTCCTTTTATTTTAGTTTGAGGTACTGTAAATTCAGAAATTAATGCGTGTATTTATTTTTGCGATTCCTGGACAACCGTCCAAAATGCTAGATTAATTATTGTGATTCCAGTCCATGCTGCCATAGACAATTACTACCAAAAATTAAAAATGCGAGTTTTATTAATGTGATGAACGCCCTGTCGCATTTTTCACAAAAATAAAACATCACAATAATTTCCGAATTTTAGAGTAGTCATATACAAAATGCGTCATCAAAGTCTTTGACAAGTTGAGGATTGTAAACCCAAGGTAGATAGGTTTATCGAAGGTGATCTTGGTCCTTCGCATGTGCACTGCACCCAGATGTTTTTCAAATATAATCCTCCTTATGAAATTTGGCTTGGCTATCAGCTTCAGTGTGCTCTTCTCATTTGTGACTAATAGGATGTCAACCCTTTTCCTTATGCTCTCCATTGTCTTCACGAACACTGCGTTATTCATTAAGCCCGAAGGAGTCCTTCTCAAAGTCCGTCTCAGCAGAAGCCCTGAGTTCTAGTCAATGTACTGCTTCAGCCATCGTCTCTGGTTTAACTAGATGACACTATGATTTTTTTTAGTTTTAGCCCAAGTTGAAGTTGATCACCAGCTTCTTAACTTTGTTCAACTCCATAGTTTCGGGTGTCAGTGGGTAATCATGATGGTTGTGGAGCCTCTTTGGGGGTAATCAAGGTCTACCTCCAACACATACCCTTGGTAAGGGTTTCCAACGCAGGTATCTCTTCGGAATCGATCCACTTGAATCCATTGATGGGTAGATACTTACTCATGGCCCACCCATAGAGATTGTTGGCATCCAGACACATTAGATAATTAGTGGATTTGCTGGCGTTGTAACCATCGAGGTAAGGGTTGTTGGTTTTAGCATATCTTTACGAAGCCACAGCGATTCCTCCTCTGATACCTCTCTCAATCATGAGAAACATTTCTGGGTCAAAGAGAAGTTCAAGTTCGATATCTGTCACCTTCGGTGCAGCATCATAGTACCAGGCGGAATCAAGATCATAGTTTCTCATACAGATGTCCCTGAAATTTTCAAAGCCATCACTTAGCAACAGGGCATCCGTCTTAAAATACAGGTCTTGATATTCTCTCATGGTGGTGATCCCCATCTCCTTCCATACCTTCTGCGCATGCACGTAGTCTTCCTGACTCAACTGTTTGTCGGTAAGCTTGCTGAAGAAATCGTCTAGATGGCATCTTAGTTTCCTGTAATTTTTCGAAACAATTCACGTAGTCATAGCGGTAGACATCTTTCGTCAAGAGTAAGTCGATGTCAGTTGATTTTGAAGATTCTTCAATCAGTGGTATATCATACCCCAATCCATAACCTTGTTGGTGAAAGTGATGACTTCCTTAACTTTTTGTGGACACCCTTTGAGCACCTGTTGGAGTCGTTCAGGTGGTACGTTATCCTTTTAAATCATCAACCCATCGATACCCCACTTCGATACCTTGCTCGGTCAGGTAATCGAATTACACCATCAGCACTCTATTTTCAAGGCTACACATGACGAAGTTCACTGTTGTTCCTCCGATGTTGAAGTCAGTGTCCCTCCTGTCTTTTGACTTTTTGGCGAGCTCGTATAGGTCTGGTCTCAGCTGCACCACAGAGTTCATGATGTGTCTCGTTCCGTTGTAATACTCTTGAAACCATTCTGGAGCTCCGGGTGACAGCTTTACTTGGCTTCCGTTGATGATGTCTAGCAGGTGTGCCTTTGCATCATATCGAGTCACATTACATCGAGCCATGACATCTGCGAGGTAATGTTCCCTGAATATAGTTATCTTGCCCTTTGCATTTGATGCCATATTTGTGGCATTACCACGACAGCAGTGTCGGGTGGGCATTCTTCATGTCGATGTCACACATGTGATCTTTACAGAGGGTATGTCTTATTTTTCTAATCATGTTCTGGAGACCCTTCTTCTCTGTCGTCCAATATCTTCCAAATCCGTTTCACTGATAGTACCTCACCATGCATTCTCCTCTCCCATTAGTTCGGGCGAAGTATTCCTTCATCAATGTTAGCTGGGCATTCTTATCCATCACCACCCCTTTGATGTATCTACTGCCTAGCTCGAAGTCATCCGGGTGCGATACAGTGTATTAAAGCTTAGCTCTGTCGATGACCTCACGTAGGATGATACTCCTTCCATCTTCAGAACCAAATAGGGCCACTTTGTACAACTCTGGATCCAGCGGTTTGCTACCAAACACCTTCTACATGTTCTTGAATGCTTCAAGGGGTGTCTGGTCTACTAAGCTTTGCAGGCATATATTCATAAACTTGAGACTATCCACGAACTTCAGATTCTGGTAAATAGGTTTCACTTTCCCATCCTTTGTCTTATACTCAGAAACTTGAATCTTTTTTTTTGTACACGAGATGTACTTTTCTTCGGTATTTGGGACACATGTTATTTGCCCTTCGACCGGGATTCTTAATGAAGATGTGGCTGTCATACCCTGCCAGGTTGTGAAAGAAGACAAGTATGAGCTTTGACGCTTTGAAATTCAAGTTGAAATTGTTGTGGGCTGCTTCTCTATACTTACCGTTGAAGTGACAGTAGTATCTCACTTTGTCCTCCCTAGAAAACTAAGGATTATCTCCCTCGTGCATAGCTCTGTCCCTAGCTGGTTCTTTGGCTTCCATATTTCGGTTATCTTGGTATTTAACTCTGCTCTTTAACCTTCTGGATATTGGTTCGGTTTTCCATATGTTAGGCACGATCATAACTGATAAGAGATTATTTCTCGAAATGTGCATATTGTGCAATAAATTCGGTATCACAATGTTACTAGTTCTTCTTGGAAGATCCAACAATGGATTACCTCCTGGTAATTCTTCTTGTCCTCTTCGGTCATCACCATCGGCTTCTTGAAATCATTCTGGGCATAGAGATCTTTGATGTCTTTTTCCAATTGTTCAACGAAGATTTGTCTCACGTCCTCTCCCTTTTCTTGTATGGTGTAGACCACTGGCTCCTTAGCGAACACCCTATGATGTACAAGCAGAATTCTGATGGAGTATGCTTCTGGTACGCTCTAGTGTTAAGCCTGGATTAGTGCATTTTCTGGCTATGCCTGAGTTGCATAATCTCCATAAAATCGATGTTGTTTTCTCTCCAAACCGTTTGAGTTTCTCCTCAATAAGGTTCATCATCTGATCTGCAACAACCTCTTCCGGCGTGGGGTCTTCTTTTTCGGTGAAACACTCGAAGTCAGCGTAGATCACAAATAGCACCCTCGTTGACCTGACATAATTTTCAAACTTCTGGTTGGGGCATAACAATCTTTACAGCCTTATGTTTATCACAGTACTCCTTGTGGCTTTCGAGAACCTCTTTGCTGTGAAAGTGGTTCAGGCATCTGTAACATAAATAGATTTCGCCATCTTGAACCGATATCTGAGCGGACACCATTCTAGACATGGATATGATCCAACAGTAGCGTTTTTTGTCCTCACTTTCAATCAGCAGGAGGTTGATGTCTTTCTCTCACTATTATGCAAAGTCGGAGATGTACAGTGGGTAGATTTCTCTCTTATCTATCCCTAAAATATTGATCGCCAATCCTGGGTTAGCTCCTTCAAACTTACCAATATCCTTTATGCTCACTGGGAAGGTAATGCCTTCAAGTTTAAATCATCTTTCCACCGTTGATATGGAGTCACTCTATCTGCGTTATTTTTGTCGACTTTTCTCATGATGGATTGCAGAAAGGGTAGCCCACTTGAAACACTCAGCATCATTGTTTTTTACATTAATGGCGGCTTTCTTGTCTCGGACCCATTTTGGCAGGTATACACACTGAGAACCGGATAACGGTCTGTGCTTATTCATGTTCAGTTGTAATTCTACCTCTTTCAAAGTCCCTCCGCTCTTATTCCTTGTCTCCTGTGCATTTTTTCTCTAATGGTTTCATCCATTTCTTTAAGTAACTCCCAACACTTCAGTTGCCTCGGTAACGATCCTGTTCCCGGACGCGAAGTATCCTTCATTTTCATCCCCGGCTCCTCCTGATTGATCTTCATAGCTTTCACCTTCACACCATCGATAATTTCTATTCTTTTAGGGATTTGTCAACTCTAGAAATGTGTCAATGTCCGTTTGCGTGACGGGTTAATCTGCCATGTAAACACACCTTTCAGTGCTTTTTGTGGTGTGATTACTTCAAACTTATCCCCTGCATCCTCCTCGTCTTTTCTTATCTTCTCTTCTGTCTTCATTATTTGGTTCTTACGAAGCCTGCTCACACCTTTCAACCTTTTTTCTTTTGCTATGTCAGAAGTTCTTTGACTGTTGGTTCCTTAGTTGCTCGCGTAAGTTTGCGGTCGGTCTTTGTTTCAAATAGTTCAACCAACCGATCTTTCCTCATTCTAGAGTTACAACAGTGTCTTGCCCTCTACTGTAGGTCACTGGAATGAACTCCCTCTACACATAAAAGGTAATAGCTCTTTGCATTACCTTAAGAATTTTCTAAACAGTAAAAAATCTATTCCCGTGTATTATTATGCAGGTACCGGATGGAGCCAAACTTTTCGCACCAGAATTAGGACTGAGAGTAGCACTTTAAGGGAACATTTATTTAAGAAAAAATTAGTACCTGATATTTTTTTGTGCTTGTAAACAGACTGAAACTTCTAAACATTTCCTTTTATATTGTAACATCTACCAAGATCTGAGGGATTCGATTTTCGAAAATCTTACTGGTCCAATTAATTGTCGAAACTTAATTTTTGGCAATCCTCAAATTTCAGATGGTGAAAATAAACGCAGTTTTATTCCTGTTCAAGATTATATAGTAAGGACAAACAGATTTTGATGTAATCATATTATTTAGGCTCTTATAGATAAAAATCTGTCCTGTTAAATTCCATAACTTAATTATCCCCTTCCTAGGTATTGTTATTTTTCAACTTTTAATTTTGTCACCCATGAATGTATGTATATGTATTATTTTAATATACATCATATAGTGTATGTATCTTCATAAACTGTTCTATTCATCATTAGTTATTCTTGTTTATACGGGAAAGGAATTTGTAAAAGTGATTCCACTTGTTTTGCAGTCCCACTATCTGTCTTGTATATTTACGATGTATCAATACACTATGTTTCTAAATGAAATAAAGTTATAAACCAAACTGCCACATTTCAACGTCAGTGGGAAGTATACTAGATCACCAAATGGCGGCTCGTCTTGATATTTAGAAGTCGAAATAGTCATGAGGGACCTCTGATCTGGTTACATTTTCCGCTGTAGATCACTAGCTTAAATGTACATTATATCACCTCTAATGTGGGACTTGGTCATAACAGAAATGGAAAATTTTTAGCGATGATGACCGGACATTAATGTTTATATTTGGACGATCATTGTAAGTGGCATCGTTGGCCAAGAGGTCTGTGTAAGTGGTCTATGTAACGTCTTCATGTACAAACGTATCATTTTCCAAGTGCAATGTTGCTGGAACCTTGGCAGTCGCAGAAACAAGGGTGCACTCGATGTGTACATCATATAATACCAGTTACCCCGACGGTTGGTGTTTTCAGCTCTGTTCATACATCATGTAATACCAGTTACTCCGACGGTGTGTGGTTTCAGCTTGGTTTGAACCTCATGTAATACCAGTGAACCCGACGGTTGATGGTTTGTACATCATGTAATACCCAGTTACCCGATGCTTGGTTGTTTGAACTCGATTTGTACATCATGTAACACCAGTTACCCCGACGATTTATTGTTTTATAGGACAAAGTTGGCCATCAGAGATTTGGCATAATGGTTATACATAATTGTCTGGTCTTTTACCAATTAATATCGTCAAGCAGGCTTCAAGCTAAAATATAAGTTTAAATAAAGCAATTGGGTGGAGCGAAAGAACATACACGTTTTGTATTCTGTCAAATTGCAAGTTCTGATGATATACTGAAATATTATGGTCATAATGAATGAATAGTATTCCAGAGATCGGTTTAAGCAGTAGAACCTATTACATGTTTAGTTACCACAATGATATGATAAACAAGCAGAACACCAGTGTACATGTTTGAAATGCAAGAAAATGTAACGAATGAAATGTCTATACATCACTTTATCTAAGTATAGTAGAAAAGGACATATATGCATTCCTGCTAAATCATATTTCAAACATTTGATGAAAGCTATTCAGTTACTTTCATTTTCTACTTTGCTGTAAAACGTTATTAATTCACATTTTTCTTTTTTTTGTAACCACCCGATTAGGCAGTTATTTTCACATTTTTCACTCAGTATAAAAGCGCTGACTCCAGCATATTTGTTTTAATTCTTGTGGTTAGATTTCGCATGAATTTTTCTGTCTTTTGTGTCGGTTACCTGTTAGAACCAACCTACATGTCGCAGACTGAACTTCAGGATACGCCTATAAATATGCCTGGATTTGACAGGTCCAAGACTTGCGGTATAATATTGACAACAACAAAAAAAAACGTTTCCGCAATTACTTCTTCCAGTCACCCTACCCCCAAAAAAGACAAAATCAAAATAATAAACTGTACCGGACATTTAGTTTAATTTTATAGTTTGCAAAGTAATACCAATTTTGAAATTAACTACCCAAATTTGGCTCACAATATAAAAATAAATTGTCGTCATTGAATGTTGAGACCCCAAACAGATGAAATTTTAATCCAACTCCATTCAAAGTAGTTATGTTTTGAGATGGCCCCTTTGTAACCTAGACAGTTAACAGCGTCACCTATTATCATGATTATAGCATACAGGTAAGCACATTATTTACTATACGATAACTACAGATCATTCAAAATTTGTTTCGGTAAAATTACATGTAATAAATGTATGCACGAAGAAGACAGCATGTGAGGAAAAAAGCAGTACAGTTTCTTTATCTGTCTTTATTATTTCCTGAAATTTCACCAATATATATATTATTAGAATGTACCTCTTTAAAGACATTAAATCTAAATATACTAATATTTAAATTATTAAACAACAAGAGTAAATTTATGGCGGAGCCTTCTCAGAGGACCGTACGGTATACATTTTTTATTTAGAGTCAATTAAATATACTGTTAACTAAACTGTTTACCTTACGCTGGGAACAATAGCCTTACGACAGGAATTTTAAATATCAATTGAAATTATTTATTGGTTTGCCACGTCAGTGTTGACATTTCTTGTTTTGTTAGAAAGTTCAAGTTCTACGCGTGGGTTTCTGGTGTATCTTATATTTAATTAGCATATTTTTAATAACTAGAAATGATAGAAAAAGTATATTGTCTACTTCAAATGTGATGGAAGATGAATTTCATTTCTTATTTCAATGTCCAAAATCTAATGATATACGTAGAAAGTATATAAAGAAGTATTATTGGTCACAACCATCAGCTTTCAAACTGATTCAGTTGTTATCCGTTGAAAACACATAATAACTTTGTAAACTAGGAAAATATATTTATTTTGCTCTTAAGTCACACCATATACAAATGTTCATGACGTTGACTGTTGCAAATTTTTCTGACGTTCCATTGCTATCATATTTACTGTAATATTGTGTTGCATGACATGTAAATTGTCTTTGGTATACTGATGAACTAGAAGTTCAAAGTAATAAAGAATTGAATTGAATTAGTGCTTATTAAATATACATATCAATGTTTATTGTTCGTATTTCATTCTGTACTTTAATCAAATAATCACTTTCAATAATGTGTATACATATACTTTAATTATTGTGTTTTAAAATTGAGCGTCTTAATTCACAATAAATCATTTGTTTGTTACATATATATTTTTATTTTCCAGTCATTGTACCCCTTCATAGTTGTAGTATTAGAATAAATCATGGATTTGAACATGTTTGAATAAAGCTTAACTGACAACATCTGACATTCAAATCTTTAAATCAGTACGAATGGAATAAAAATATGCCATACCTATAAAATAATTATAAAATGACGCGTTTATGTATACTTTGCTTCATGGAACTCAAGGTTATTCAGTGATGAACTTCATGATTGTATGTAAAGTATAGCCAAGGAAATCCGCGTCTACATATAAATACATTATAATGTGATTTTGCGACGAGTATTTAACTCACAACAAATCTTTATAAAAGATCATTATACTCATAAATGCACAAGACTAACTTCAAAATCTTCAATCACAGTCATTAAAATTTTGCAGCCATATCAAAACTTTTGATTTGTCTACTCGCTATACTGTTCCTCTTCAATTGCACACCTTACTTTCAGTTTAGTCTCTTGCTTAACGCGGTTGTATGCGGACAATAAAAAAATCACCTTACGATAGTGTAATGATTTCCAAGTTAAGTGATACCTGTGTGTAAAGTGTAGGATGATGTAGGATAAACTGTGAGAACGGTGATACAAAGTAAAAACTCAGTGCACACGAAACTACAATTTCTAAGTACATGTATATTATAAACAAATTAAATGCAAACTATAGGCAAATATATCGAAATATATAATACTTAGATTTTAACATGTTTAACTTTACATTTACGTTTTACAGCCGTTGACCTCAATAAAAAGTGTATGGGTTAAAACAAAGATCACAGGTCTTAAAAGTTTTCTTAAAAATTTGATTGCGTTGATCGGATGATTTTTTAAAGACAACTGTCTTTCTAGTCGCCGCCTGGGAACATTTTGACAGATAGATTTTGCCGTCTTGCTGGCGATAGAAACTGGTTTTCTGTGGTTCACACATTAT
>JAOXYJ010059775.1:0-11910 GCA_028566555.1 Lithophaga nigra
TACTTTTGAATTTCTAATTGTCATTATTTGTTTTGGCTTATATCCATTAGACGGCAATAGTGTTCTAAAAAGTATTGACAAATTTCAGCCTGACTTGGTACATACAGCTTTCCATACATTCTAATTTACCACGTGAAAACATATTTATTAAAGTAAAAGATCCAGATACAAATATCTTACTCAAAGAAACGGTGGGTGTGTCTGGTCCATTTGAAATTCTGTGGTTCGCCCGAACGACAAAAAATAAACGTGTTTGACAAGGAGTGGCCCCAAACATAATGATATCATACAAACAAGCAAGATGATATGTACGCTTTATGGAACTTAGAATGACTGCTAAAGATAAGCCTGTCTATCAATGAAACTGGAGTTACAATAGGTGTCTGGTTCTGGTATTATACATGTATTGTGTTAAATTGATAAGAATAACCAATTTTGACAGCTACGGGTTTTCATAAATTGGTATTCAGCCGAACGTATAGCTTACGCAAACGTGCAAATGTAACTGTGTTACGAAGAATAGGCTTATGTATTTCTTGGTCATGGATAAACAGGTAACCGACAAACGTCATTCACTAGAAGAGAATTATCAGGTCAAAAAATTGCCTAAATTTCACGTTTTAAAGGGAGGGCAACGCTAGCCCAGCTTACTTCTCTACCCCTCCCGGCCTCCCACACCAACAAAATACTCAAATTATCCAACTTATGCGATACAACAACATCATTCAGAATCCCGCATCTTTTGCAAAATTATTTTTTATTTGCAATTTTTAAAGAATTTCTGTGAGCGTCGAAAGGATATTGATTAAAGGGCTTCACACAGTAAAGCATGATACGACAGTGGCAAGTCAACAAGAGAAACTATCTAAACTTAGTTAATAATCTGCTTGTCAATATATCTATGCAAAAGGCAGAATTTGACCTATTCCACTATTTTTATCCTTATTCATATCAAAAGCTGTAAGAGATATATAAAAATATTAATAAACTACTAAAAGCTCTCTTCATCAGGCACTCAATAAAAAAAATCTCACCAAACTTGGGTGAAAAACAAGAATTCTCGATACCTAGAAAAAACACCAAATTAGGCCCATTCTATTTAACGTTATGTATCTTTGAAAAATAAAGGATTGAGAAAATCTGTCCATATCCTGCTGAAAGTTCTCTTCAAGAAGAATTCAAAGAAAACAATGTTTAAATTGGATAAGATTAAGAATTCTGCGTACTTATAAAATAGGCAGAATTTGGTCATTTCTACTACATTTGACCCTATGTATCTTGGAAAATGTAAGAGATTGAAAAATCCGATGACAAACTGCCAAAAGAGCAATTCAAATTAAAAAAAAACATCAATATCGGCCGAAAATAAAAAAATCTATATACATAAAACACTTGTCCAGACAAACAGTGTAATCACCGATTACAAAATTCATCTTCCCCAGCTAAAATGGAATAAAATGCAAAATTCGTAAACAGTTCTGATGATGACGGGTCTGCTTTCAGCAATCAACATATAATGATTACTGGAAACAAAAATGTACTTGTCTGGCTTTATTGCCTCATACGAAAAATGCAAAAGTAATAGAAAGTCAATAGTAAATGTTTATACAAAGACAGCAGGTCATCAGCATATATTTTACCACATAAATAGAAGATCAACAGAGATGTTAGCACATCAACAGCAGTTCATTATAATGTTAGCGAAACAATAGCACGTCAACGGCAATGTTAGCAGAACAATATCATGTCAATAGAAATATTAGCTAATCAATAGGACGATAAAAGCAATGTTATCATATCAATTGCAGGTCAATAGCAAAGTTAGTATAACAATCGCAGGTCAATAGTGATGTCACCACAACAATAGAATGTCCATAACTAGAGCATGATACTAGCAATTCTAGCACAACAGTATAATGGTAAATAGGAATGTAAGCACAATAGCAGGTCATGAGCAATGTTAGCATAGTAATAGCAAGTCAATAGCAATGTTAGCACACTAAAAGCAGGTCATCAGTAATTTAGCACGACAATAAAAAGTCAATAGCTATGTTAGCACAATAGCAGGTCAATAGCATTGTTAGATCATCAATAGCAGGTCAATAGCAATGTTAGCACAACAACAGTAGGTAAATAGCAATGTTAGCACAACAATAGCAGGTCAATAGCCATGTTAGCACAACAAAAGCAGATCAACAGCAATGTTAGCGCAACAATAACAGTTCAATAGCAATATTAGCAAAACAATAGCAGGTCAATACCAATGTTAACACAACAAGAGTAGGTCAGTAGGAATGGTAGCACAAGTATTGTCAGTCAATAGCAATGTTACCATGGCAATAGCAGGTTAGTAAATAATAGCACAACGATAGCATATCAATGCAATGTTAGCACAACAGTAGCAGTATGTATACATCATCAGTATGTATCTACATAATGACTGTATCTTAGTTTGTCTTAAATGAAATTCTGACATAAGAATGTATCTAAGCATATATCTTTAGAGTCACTGAAGCATGCTCTTGAGGTCAAGGTCACCTAAATTTGGCATCATGTGCGCATTATTGCTGAGCATTTACTTACCAAGTTTCATTTCTGTATCTATTATAGAAGAAAGAGAAACTCGGACATAAAGAGGACGCAGACTTGGACGGGACATGGATGCTTGGGGTATTTCATTAGTTCACGTGAACTAAATAGTTCATAAAAATAGGATGAAAGATGAAAAATGTTTCAAATTTTGAAAATTAGCCCTTTTGTTTTCAGAAACAGGAGACATTACAGAAAATCAAGGAAGATTTGTTTTAGCTCACCTCGCATTTTGCGTCCATCGTCCGTCCGTCCGTCTGTCAACTTTTTCAAAAAGCTTCATCTCTGAACCCACTGGAATAGTATGGGTTAAACTAAGCCTGAATCTTTCTTAGGGCATACTCGTTCAAAATTGTATCCAATGACCTTATCTCCGACCAGCATAGATGCTTTTACTATAAATAGAACATAGGGCTAAGCCATAATGATGATCTTTTCCTATGATATTATAAGGTCTGTTTGGACTAATTACTGGTGTAATAATCTTATTGTAATCCTCTTTTAAAATTGAGTCAGATGACCTCAAATCGTCAACCAAGATGGCTGCCGCTATTATTAATAGATTTTTTTTTGAAAAAAATGACTGAAAAATTCTCATTAAATAAATGCTTGGACAAATTTGTACTTGTTCTGGTGCAGAAAGGTCTAAGATGGTTCCCTTCAGAAATACATCTATTAACTAAAAATGAAGTTTTGCTGTAACAAAATGTCCTGCTTGT
Organism: Lithophaga nigra; assembly: GCA_028566555.1. NCBI lineage: Eukaryota > Metazoa > Mollusca > Bivalvia > Mytilida > Mytilidae > Lithophaga > Lithophaga nigra. The sequence goes on from JAOXYJ010059775.1 coordinate 3,309, forward strand.
ATAAATTTCACCAAAATTTTAGCATATTTTATGTAAAAATTTCGACTTTCTCAATGTGAACTTTCCATTTATGTGTAGCAACATTCCAGCAGTACCTGCATATGGAGTATATATATCTCAGCTATTCCGTTATGGAATATCCGCGTCACAAATGACCACTGATATGTTCCGTTTATCGTAATCAAAGTCCCGCCCTTCTTTCCTTTTTCACGACTTACACAATGTACCACCGAATGTGACTTATTACCGGATTTTAACAGGAGCAAAATAACGGGTGCCACTAGTGTTGCTGGAGATGCTTTGTGTTTGTGTTTGTGTCTATGTTTGGCCAAACGTTGTATGTTCTTTTTGATTTACGGTTTCTGGCTGCCCCGTTGGTATCTTCGAGCTTTACTTAGGTATCTAAGCGCTTTGCTACTGTTGTTGTATTGATCTTGTGGTAATTAGCCGTATTTTAAATACGCTGGTATCTTCGGATGTAACAGATAATGCTTTCTTTTTGGAGAGTTTGAAAGGTAATGGCGTTGGTAAACTGTGACTTGCAAATTTTGGTGCATTTTTGCGTAGCTATTTAAATGAACAATAATTTCTACCGCAATTAAATCGCGAGACAACTTTTCAACATGTATTTCAGTATTCACTATGCATAATGTCGTCAGTATGGAAGAGTAACAATGCAATTTAACGTCGTGATTTTTGGACGTTAACTTTTCCCGCGACAAAATTTCAAGTTGTTTGGTTGTTCATACCATAAACATAGATATGGTATTATAAAATTAATGTTAATTTGATGGTGCAGAGGGTATAATTTTTCTCATTTAGCATTTATCGTTTAATATTTCAGATTTGCGATTTCGAGACAGATTAGTGAGCGCTGCAAGTGGACACATACGAAATTCTTGGTGGCTTTAGGTACAAGATCGGGGTTATCAGAACTGTTTGAACAAATTTATCATTTGCTTTAAACAGAATTTGTCTTTGTTCATCAGTAATAGAATTTTTATACTTCAAATAAGCATATTAAACATGAGTGATGTTTATTGTTACAGCTGAAGCAAATAAACTTTATAAAAAATGCTGCTGCTTGTCATTACATCGACGAATTTCCCATTAGTGCTTTTCCCGGAAAATTTTGAGGTAACAATAGAGATCTTTGAGCGTCACAATGTTCAACGATGCGATTTGCGCCGAATGATTTCGGGTCAGGCGGCGAAATTCATTCATAAACAGAAATGGGAAATTGGTATATTGAGAAAAAAACTGTTTACTGACATGTTAGTATTCTCTTCATTTTTATGTACATATGCAAGTGTTAAATAATGAAACTGAAGAGGAGAGAATTGTGTATCTGTTTGTATCTCATAGCTGTTGCACTAATGTTATTTGTTACTTGTGTTCTTCCAGCTATCTTTAACAACTCAAAATTTGTGCTGGCATTCAGTTTTCAGTCAAGTGCACTTCTACAAAGTGTCCTAAGTGATAAAAATTTGAATTGCATGACAGAATCAAGCAAAACCATTGACAATTATATCTTTAAAAATTAGAGTCCAGAAATCATGTATGACAACGTTAAAAAACTTTTGGAAATATAACAGTGTAACAAAAAGTCAAAAACTGTTTAGAAGACATTCAGTCTGTTGAACTTGGACAGAACAAACTTTTAGCATACCGAATAATTGTATTAATAGACCAATTATAGGTTTCAGGCTTTTCACCAGAAAAATTTGGATTTACTAGTCAAAATATGGACAACATTGTCGTCGTTTACAATGGACACAAAACATGGTTCTGTCAATTGATCATTCACTGCAAAATAATTTTGAGATTATATAATGCGTATGTTTATAGTGGTTTTTGTCTCCTAAAAAGGTTCCCCCGCCGCAATGTTCCGGGTCAGAATTTATATTCGTATTGTCGATCCAACTGACCTGCAAATATTATCAACAGCAGTGGTAGTAGATCATGAAGCTAACTTTTAGCCAAGTACAGAATAAGTTTCCCGGATTCTTTTCAATGTTACCTCCGTATATAAGTTCATAGTTTCACGATTTCATATGCGCACTGAATATCAACCATTTTGAAAATGATGCATTATTTTACATTCAAGCCGGTAGTGATAAAATCAATTAAAAGAACCTGATAGGAAATAACTAATTGAAAATATATATCGTGTATATATATAACTTGATAGAGGACCATCTACGAAACATTATGGCACATTAACAGTTCCATCGACCAAGCGGTTTCTGATGAGAGGATTGTCAAAATTTCTGCCAATCAAAACACATTTTTTGCCCTGGTGGCCACGTTGAATTTTAGATCGACACCATAAGTATAAACTTTGTAGAGGATTATTTAAGAAACATTCCTGCAAAGTTTAATTCCAACCTGTCAAGTAGTTTCAGAATAGAAGATCTTAAAGTGTATTTCACATAGTGTCCAATGTTTAACTTTGTTTGCGGTTGCCATAGGGTCCAATGTTAACCTTTGTCTGCGGTGGCGGCCATCTTGGATTTCGAATCGGCACAATAGTATCAACTTGATGGAGGAACATCTAAGAAATATTATGACAACTTAACAGTTCCATCGACCAAGTGGTTTCTGACGAGAAGATTGTCAAAATTTCTGCCAATCAGATCACTTTATTTGCCCTGGCGGCCATGTTGAATTTTCAATCAACACCAAAAACATAATCTTTGTAGAGACCATCCAAGAAACATTTCTACCAAGTTTGGTTCCAATCTGTCAAGCAGTTACAGAGTAGAAGATCTTAAAGTATATTTCCCACAGGGTCCAATGTTAAACTTTTTCCCACAGTGGCGACCATCTTAGATTTCAAATCGGCATCAAAAGTATCAGCTTTGTATAGGATCATCCAAGCAACATTCCTGCCATGTTTGCATCCATTCTGTCAAGTAGTTTCAGAAAATATGATCTTAAAGTGTATTTTCGATAAGGTCCAATGTTAAACTTTATCCCGCGATGCGGCCATCTCGGATTTCGAATCGGCACCAAAAGTATAAATTTTGTACAGAGCCATCTAAGAAATATCATGACAACATAACAGTTCCATTGACAAAGCGGTTTCTGACGAGAAGATTGCCAAAATTTCTGCCAACCAGAACACATTATTCGCACAGGCGGCCATGTTGAATTTACGATCGGCACCAAACTTTATAGAGGACCATCCAAGGAACATTTCTGCCAGGTTTGCTTCCAATATGTCAAGTAGTTTCAGAGGAGAAGATTTAATTGTGAAAAGCTAATGAGGATGGACCACGACGACCAGCGACGAACGCCAAGTGATGGCAATAGCTCACTTGACCCGAAGGGTCAAGTGAGCTAAAAACAAAGTACAGATTATATACAGCACGAAAGGCGGTTAAAACAGCAAAAAAAATGGTTCTTCAATAGCAGAGTGCATAAAGAAATTTGAGGATAAGATTGCAGAGGGTCATGTTACATATGTACTTGCTGTCATCAAACATGGTTTTATGATTCATCAGTCCATGTTGAAAGTATAAAATCTTCGAGATATGTCATGGTATCAAAATGTTTAACAAATTTAAAGTCTGTTGATAGCATAGAGTGGATTTGCCACACATGCTTGAATTAATAAAAACAAAGTAAAATTCCACGTCTTTCAGTTGCAAACAAAATGGGCTTTCCAGAAAAACCTACAGAACTTGAATTACACCCTTCGGAAGAAAGACTTGTGTCTCTGAAAATTCCATTTGTGCAGATTCGTCAACTTCCAAGCGGGGGACAATTTTCCTTTAAAGGAAATGTAGTAAATGTTCCTGTAGACATACAGCCAACCAATAATTCACATCCACACAATTTAGAGCAGGATGGTCCAATAGCTGTAAAGCTGAAGAAAAAACTTACCTTTAAGAAATGCAACTTCAGTGAAAATGTTAGACCTTTAGCTGTTTTGTGTGCTGTACACCATTTAATGAAAAAAAGTGAAATGTATAGGTCATCAGGTCAGATAGATCATAGCTAGATCAATAAAATAATAGATTTGAAAACAGATGATTCAAAAGAAACAGAAGAAACATAAAATGATCAAACTAAAAACATGCAGAAAGATCAAGATGATTCTTTTGAAGGAAAGCAATAGAACGAAAATGATGGTTCTGGCCAATTTAGTGAAGTTGATTAAACAAACCTTCAAGAGGGTAACTCTGATACTCTGTTAGATGAAATTTTAGATGATCCTGATCTCAGTTGTGACATTGTATTTATTTTTGCACCCGATGAGGGTCAGCAACCTCTTAGTTTGTACTAAGACCCTGATACAGAATATCTTTTTGTCTTTTCCTACCATATTTTGTGGTCAAAGACGATCTCATGAGGAAAGAAGTGTTGCTGTTCACTATACAGACACTGTAAAATGGGAGGTGAGAGCAATGTATAGCAGAGTAGCTCAGTCTGTTCCAAATACTTTTTTTCAAACTAAAGAAAATACAGTTGAAAAATATATCTGATAAAATGATTTTGGCTTTACAAAGGTGCAAAACTGATGGAATGAAGTACAAGGAAGCGTAGTATACCGAAATTCCAGATTCATAAATCGTTTGGAATACACAATATCGAGAAAATAATTGGACGTGATATTATTAATAAAATAATAATATCCTGTTATTATTAACTATAGATTATATATCAACGTTAAAAGGAACGAACGAGACCAAGGAAGAGAATGATACTGGCATAGCAGGTCTGTTGAAGTAAAAATATTTACCATAAGCTGACAGACATATTCCCGAAATAGGAGACGCGTCTAACAATCCGTTTAGCAAAGTTCTAATTCTTCCCAATTTAAAAGTATTTTTAAGCCCCGCCCACGAATGTGGAAAGGCCAGGTAGTGTTACCATTGTCCATCTGTGCATCCGTCTGGTTAAGTTTTGGATTTGGGTCCATTTCTTGGATACTAAGCACGGCTGAATAATGCAACTCGATCAGTGCATGCATCTTGCATAGGACTAAAAGTTTTTATAAATTGGGTCACCTTAACCAAAATTTTATGCTCGAGAGACTTCGGTGAAATCTTGCGTTAAGGCCTATTTCTTTGATACTGAAAATGATAGAGTAGTGAAACTTGATTGATGGATGCATCTTAAATAGCATTAACCGTTTCTGGCAGAATTGTGTTACCTTGACTTACATTTTACGCTTTTGGGACTTTGGTTAAATTCTGCTTTTAGGTCCTTATCTTTTGTATTAGGCATAGCAGAGTAATGAAACATGATCAATTAATACATTTTGCATAGCACTGAATGTTTTTGCCATGGCATCCATGTCGTACTAGCACATCATCTATTTTTCTCTAATTCTTTAGCAATTTTTACATTTCTTTATCACTGTTAGAATTTTTTTCTCATCAGATGTTATTTTTTTGTTCTTAGTGTTTCATTGGTTGAAAAGGCATTGTGACATCATCATGTATTGCAGTTCTTCAGGTTTTGTTACTATGACTGTGGAAAAATGTGACAATGCCTGATGACATTTGCTCAAGGAACACAAATTTCTGTGCAGATGGCAAAAATTTTCTTAGTATCAGTAATTCATCAATAAATAAAAACCACTCAGGATTGTTAAATCTCCAAATTATATACTGTGTAGCTCTCGCCAAGGCTAGAACAATATTGAGTGGAGTAATACAATAATAAACTGCTAACGGTGTAAGATTATGTACAAACAGTGCAACAAATTAAATATATTTTACTTTATCAAATCTAAATTATTTTACATATTGAAATATACTTTTATTGCCTATTACGATTTTTTTTTCTTGGATTACAAACCGTCAAGGAAATATATTCAATATCCTTTTCATCATTCAGAATGTAAGACGCTGGTATATATAAGACATTGTCTTAAAGAATATTATAGTTTTTAAAGTTAACTAAATTCAATCGTAATCAATTATCATTTCTTTCTTAACTTTGTATCCTCTGTTGTGTGCGCACCCAAACCAAGACTGGAAAAGACATTGTTAATTGTCGATGATGTTGATGCAGTGTTTTTATGCCATAGGGTATACTGTGGTGTTCTCAGCTCCTGATGATGCAAATCTTTCTTAATAGGTATTATTTATACACCCAATAATCAAATCTTGTTTTATTCCTTTTTGTTATAAATTAAACCAGGTACACCAGAAAGTCCCTACGCATGCTGTACATAACACACAAAGTTTTAGCAATCATGATGATTGTAGTCAATTTATCATATTAAGTTTACAATACATAATAAAGTCCTGGTTTGGATTCACTCAAAATTAACAGATGTAGACCGATTAACGACCGAATAGTCCAAAGTAAAAGCGCTTAACATTGATACCATTTTCTTCCTATATTATGATGGAACCTATCACAAGATATATACATGATTAAATGTCTATCCGTCATTTAATTACGTTAAATGTTTTATTTTTGATTCAATACAGATATTATTGGTTATATAATCGGGACAGCCATTGGAAGTTATGTGCTTGGAACTTTGTTGTTTACCGCCATTCGACTGATCAAAGGAAAAATAGATTTGATGAATAAAGTTCGACAAGTAAGTTAATGGGTTTTTTGACAGCAAAAATAGAACGACAAAAATATGGTATATATAAAACACAAAGATTATTTACTTAAAATTATGAATATTTGCCCCATAACATACATTAATTGATTGAATAGCCTTTTAACGCCACTTTCAGCAATTTTTCCACTATCTCGTGGCGTCCAGTTTTTACTGGAGGAGGAATCCGGATTACCCGGTGAGAACTCTCGACCTTGGCAGGAAAACTAGCATACTGGGAATCCTTATTGTTTCTAGTTCAGAGTCAAGCACACTTTGTACAAAGTCAGGTTCAAACTGACATCCCCTGTGTTGTCACACCAATAATCTGTCAGTAGATATCATGAAGTACCAAGACCATAGGCACTCGGCCAACGAGACTCCCTAGTAGCTTACCACATGGAGGGATCACAACAGTCTTATGAGGAACACCTATCAGTTTTCTTTTTCAGCTTCGATTTGGCTGTTATTAATGCTGGTCAACATAGTACTCTTCAAAAATGTAATCTCTTTCAATGCTAGTTCATTATGGTAAACAAATTATATTTTTGTACTATATGTGTACTGTATTCATGCATGGAGACATGTTGGTTCGTAATTTTGTGTAGAATAGTGATAAATATTCCTTCCCACGAATAAGGTAAATGAAGAATCTGATTTGATGTCATGTCACAGACATAAAAAATAATAGATGGCCAGAGTGCTGAGAATGTTTCTTACGGCCTGAAATACATTTTATACCCGTACTCATCAGAGTGGGTTGTATGTAAGAATCACCTTGTCTGTCCCTCTGTCCATTTGTCTGTCTGTCTTGTAGAAGCAACTGTCTTTCACCTTTTGAAGAATATTCTTTATATTTGGTAGGATTACTTTTTAGATTGAAGAATTTTTACAGGACTTATGGCTCGTTTTATACCACTGCAAATTTTTGCATCCGTCTGTAGACAGGTTCTTTCCAGACGATAACTTCTGCTCTAGTTAAGCAATCCTTCTCACATTTTAATACAATGATCCTTGAGATAAAATAAAGGTAGGGATGGATAATGGAGGTTCTGATCCCTGCAGTTTTAGAACTAGGGGCCAAAAAGGGGAAAAAGGAACATTAAACTGATTTCTCTGTTATTTATAATGTTCGAGATAATAGGTATGAAAATTACAAAATTTAGTTGTTTTGCAGTGTGTACTGAATTTTTATTTTTCGTCTGATTTTGATGGTTTTTCCTCTGAATTTCTCTTGAAGAGAGCTTTCTATACTGTGTCAAGGGATTTTCTCTATCTCTTACAGTTTCCCAAGATACACAGGATCAAACATAGTGGAATGGGTCAAATTTCACCTTTTTCCTAAGTACATAGAATTTTTATTCTTCATCCAATTTTGATGGGGTTTGTTTCATTGAATTCCTCTTGAAGATCGAGAGCTCTCAGTAGTGTGTCAACAGATTCTCTCTATCTCTAATTTTTTCCGAGATACATGGGATCAAACATTTCATAGAATATGTGAAATTTCACCTTTTTCTTAAGTACATAGAATTTTGATTCTTCATTGAATTCTTTTTGAAGAGAGCTTTCAGTGGTATGTCAACAGATTTTCTCCATCTTTTATGGTTTCAGAGATACATAGGATCAAACATAGTATAATGGACCAAATTTCACATTTTGCATAGTTACTTTGACAATCCGATTATTGTGATAGCCGAGTTCAGATGGTTTCTCTTGTCGACTTGCCGTGGTGGTATTTGCAGTGTTTTGCAAGGCCCTTTATTTGGACTTAAAATCATTCATTTCTCTTAAAATCAACTAGTCTCTCATCTTTTGAAAGATTTTGTTTATATTTGGTAAAATTATCAGACAATACATGACTGATCATATTATCAGGAATTTTAGATCCAAGTATTTTTGCAGGAGTAGTTACAGTTTTGTTTTTTTTAAAAGACGGGGTGGTCATTCTAGTATTTCATATTACTATGAATTTTATTTATCTGTAGTAGGATTATTAGACATGAAGAGGATCATATTGTCTCAATATTT
>JAOXYJ010059884.1:0-11909 GCA_028566555.1 Lithophaga nigra
CTCGAACCCACGACAGCGGTGTTAGGCTTGTGGTTATGAGTCAGCGACCTTAACCACTCGGCCACCCAGGCCCCTTTTATAAGGGGTGAAAAATATTTGTAATACAAAAAATTAAGAGAAACATTAAAATCTGTCGTCAAAATTAATAATTGTACTGTACAAGTATATGAAAACAAACCTTGGTTCGTCATTTGTCCCAGGCGCTCTTTGTTTCCATATATCATACAAAGTTTTGGCAGTACTGGTTTCATTTGGATTAGCAACCTAAAAATTTTGATGAGCACACAAATTTATTATAACATGTACAACTAACTCCAGCTTTCACAACAGCACATACAAGAAAGAAAGCAGCAAAACAAAAACATTATTGAATGTGGGACTAAAACTAATTTAATAAATTGTACATAGTTAAAACTAGTGATAACACCATTTATTGAAGACCTAAGTAAGTTCAATAAGCCAGGCATTTGATATAAACTGAATCCAACCTGTACTTGAAAACAAATAATTAAACCATAATTGTCACTTTTTTACGGTCACTTAAGTATTTTTATTGGTTTTGTCTTGTTATATTTGAAATTTTCATTTTTTTTAAAATCATTCCTCAGTATTCTGATGTGTTCTTAAATCATGTATGATAGTACTGGATTTAATCTTTACTAACCAATTTTGTAGATTCATATAACGTATCCTGTAACAGTGGACTAGTACCAGCTACCAATACGTAGTGGTAGTCACAAGCATAATCAACATTAAGGTAAGCAACAGCTCTCTCATAAAGAACCTTCATGTATTCCTACAAATAATACAATGTCTATACATTTTGTCATGGAAAACTAAGGCACACAAAAGTCTATATATTGGTTTTTATTCTCTTTTGTCAAGTAACAAACAGAGGTTTTTACTATTCTTCCACATACATTATGAAATGAAAAAGTGATAACTAGGTAAGTTCTTGATTCACTCTCTCATAAAACAATTTCACGATCTATATGTAATGGAATAAAAGCCAACGCTTTAAACGTTTGAAAAAATTTCTTATCAGATTCAAATTTCAGTGTTTACTTTCACGTTTTGCCCCTCTGCATGTTTATGCTCTCTTCGAAAAATGATGAAAAAGATCCTCGTTAAGAAGTCAACAAACATATATATTTTCAATAGTAATGCAACATTTCAAGGTTTATCATGTCCTTGGATACGTTGGAAAATCATTAATGCTCACTAATATTAAGTAAGATACTAGTTGTGAAGAAATGAATTTGCTAAGAGCAAAATGTACCATAGGAATAATCCGTAGGAATCGAACGAGTCAGAGATAGGCAGTATAATATAGACAGTAGGGTCTTACAACAAAGAGTGAAATTATAGACACTACATCAAAATCGAGTGATAAATTAAAAAGGTTTTTCTGTACAAATGTAAACCAGTGAATGCTTATGTTGTAGGAGCACCTGATGTTAGTGCCGATTTTGATGAAGACTATATTGTCCTAGCTTCAGTATTCATTGCTGTGTCTGGTTTTACCTCTACATTATTATTGTATTTGATTCTCTATAGGTAGTGATACTCTTTGGTACATTGGATATATGATTAACTTAGGTTACATTCCATTAAGGGTTATGTTAAGCTGGATTTCTCCAGACAAACCTCAGCTGATCAGAATTGAAAATAAATTTTCCAACATTCTAATTTTTGTTGATCCATTTGCCGGTAATTGCATTTCGGACTTATAATAACTGCGCCATCTGGATATTATCGATCTTGATTCTTTGAATAGAACAGACCCGAAGCAAATCAAATTGTATTTCTGTTGAAAACGATTATTTCAATAAATCTCGGCAAATAATTCATATATATATTAACGAAAAAAAAAAAACATTCAGCCGCAAATTTCTATGCTTAAGAGCACTAAAAAGACTAAAAGTCTGTAAACACATTTGTATTTTCTAATGGAAATTTATCATGGGAGATCGCCTGAATGTGAGCTCTAATGAGAAATCGTCAGATCCTTGTGAGCAAGGCGCAAACACACGATCTGTATTTTTATTAGATTGTTTTGTGGCAAAAAATCTACTATATCTATCATATATTTGCAGACTAGTTTCTAACGTACCTCCACCCATTCATTTGATCCTATTAAACCATGTTCTTCTGCTCCCCATGAACAGAATACAATTGTTCGTTTTGGTCTCAAACCTTTAAAGGAAAGGCACTTAGTTAGCTTATATAACATTTAAATTTTAGTGATACCAATTTACCAATGACTTCTTTACGACAACTCTCCAATATCTTGTTCAACCACACATTGTAAATTTTATTTACTAAAGCAAATTTTTTCACACAAATCAGACAGGTATTTTGCACGTTCATCCTAACATTGATGCCAAAAAGAACTCTATGGTGTTGCCTATATCAGTTTTACTTTTTGGAAAAGTACATTTGTCGGAACCTATACAGGCTTGTGCCATTCAATTGATGAGTCTCCAAAATAACTGCAACTGCATTGACAATTTTTAATGTCTATATTATGCAGTGGTGTGCAAAGTAACCATTTAATCATCAACCTCTTGTTTCATGACGTTACCATGAATTCATATTTCCATCTTAAAAAATAATAATATTCACAGAGTTATTATTTTTTCCTTCTTTGAAAACCAAGTGTTCTACAAAAATGTAAAACCTGCAAAACAACAATTGAAATACTGAAACATGAAAAGGTATAAAGTACCTGAAGAGATAAGACTTATTAACTGTTGGATGGGTTTTGTGTTCTTCATCACCAAAATAGCCTATAAATTTCAAATATATGAGGGAATTCACTTTGAAGGCTGTTTTTCTGATATCTCAATTTTAACAGATTGATTTTTAAGTTTTATCCCATCAGACTTATTAAATAAAAATAAAAAGTTTTATATATACTGGGCATGTTTTGCTTTCTACTTTTTACTAATTTGATATAGAATAATTCAATTATAAATCAAGTGAATTAAGTGCTATTTCGATAACAATTAACTAGTTATTGACAGCAAAGTGGAAAAGAACACCATGCCAAACCTTTTAAAAACTAATCATTATTAGCAAAAGTAAAATTACATGTACATTTCATGGAAGCAAAAACAGCTAGCTGGCTATTAAACTGATCATATGGTTGGAAGAACGATAATTCAATCGAGCAAAGGTACAAGTACATCAGTAATATGAAGAATAGGGTACACCTGTATTCCTGACGGTTGACGGCACTGTAAAAAGATTTAAAAGATGCAAGATTTCTAATATTACTACCTTGTTTAAGCAGATCACCAAGACTCTGTACTATTTCTGTGAGAGCTGCAGCACCAGATAACGGATCAATTGCACCAAATACCCAGGAATCATGATGATTACCCAGTAAAACGTAACGATCTATAAAAATTAAGAAGGAGGCGATTCTTTATACAACAAAATTCTTCAGGTCAGCAATACTTCAGCGATGGAGATTAACGTGATTATCATCAAAACAGTTTTCAAGTACATCACATATAGTAACACACACTATTTTCTGGTAAGAAATTGAATTATACAGTAATTACTTTGAGAAAAATATTTATAGTTTGGAGATGTAGTAGTATTTGATACTCTTGTGCTGTTACTATATTTTTAATACATGTCTCGAACAAGATAAACATGATAAAAATCTAATGAACATTGTGAAACACATCTTATTTGAAAATAGTATTATATACTTTGCTTAAAATGTATTGCAAACAGCGAAAATAAAACAGTGTTTTCTTGATCAGAATATATTCAAAAGAAGCTTCCATATCTGAAAACGTTTGTTCATGATTTCTTACACATACAGAAGATCCATTGTACACAACTATCAGAACACGTGCAGTACAAAATAACTTTTGTTCTTCCCATCAATACAGAAAATACCCTCTAAGAATACGATAAATACATTATTCTATCTTTACGTATTATCATACAAGGTATTTTTTCTCGTCTATGAGATTGCATGATGTACATTATTTTCTTTAAGTGTGAGGCTCATCTCTCTCTTGCACTGTTGTACAAGACATTACACAGAATGTAATTATTGTCGTCCTTTCACGTCGTTACAGTGGCTCATTACATAACTATTCATACTAAAACATACTTGAAACACTTTAGTACAAGTAAATGGCTTTTAGCAGCCAGAAATGCACTTCTACTGTATAAACAAACGCTTTACTTAATAGTGCAGAACTCAGGTTGCATTTATATTCTTTCTTGTGTAATTGATAAGAGTGAAGTAACTCATTACCAATAACAGAACGATGCCAGTTGACTTTCCTTTACTCTTGATAATGCCAAAATATCCTATCGTCTACAACTTTGACAAAAATTATTAGGGAAATGAAATCTTAATCTCCAGTTTTGGATATTTACCTGTCCTGTATTTTCACTAGTGGAAGACTCTTTAATTTTTGAACAAATTTGCCTGCAACTTGTTTTCTTGCTATTTCTATTATTAGAAATTCCAAATTATGCATAAAATACTAACCTGGTTCAACCGATCCTTTTATGTATCCAATCACATTGTATACAGTTCTGATTTCTTCAAAATTATTAACAATTAATTTGGCTTTCCTAAATAAAATTAGTACAATGTAAACTTTACATGTAAAAATGATGGAATATCGAATAATTCTCTAAAGAATGACCAATGACCTTTTTCAGTTGTGATTTTCAAAACTAGCTAAAATTGTCATATATCGAAAACTTTTTATTTCAAAAGTACAAAATATTCATAGTTTATACAACGAAAATTGCTTTGAAAATTGTAAGTAAACTTTTATTGTATTAAACTTACCAAATTATTTATTTTCAGCCAAGTAACTGAACGTGTTTCAACTGTCAGCTTTTTTTATCCGTTTCAAATTTACAAAATGTCGTGACGGATATTTATTTCTTACAACGCTGAGAGAGTTATGAAAGTCATTTTTTTAAATTTTGCACAGAAAATGTAGTCAAAGCCATTTCATTCTAGATCCAACGCAGAAAAAGGTAATGTTCCTAACTGATGAAATACAGACTGTAGCACCACTAATACACATTGCATGGGTTATTGATTCTTTCCAATTGTGCAAGAGTTGCTTCCCCTTTAGCAGGTACACGTTTATTACATACAACTACAACAGGGGTATTAGTTGTATTTTTTCTCGTATGGATGAGTTTTATGCCGAGAAAAAAAATATTGTAATTGCCAAATACAGTAGAACTTCGGTAGCTCGAACTTGAATGGCCGAACACCATGGATAATTCGAACACTTTTTTCAGTCCAAGCAATCAGATTTAAATGCATTAGAACCTCGATTATTCGAACGCCCCTATGACCCGAACTGTTTTCAACGGTGTCTTATGTGTTCGAGCGACCGAAGTGCGACTGTACATTTGTGGGTAGAATCGAAATGATAGCTGAAATTTGATTGTTATAAACAATAAAATGTCTAAATTGTCATAGAAGCTATATACTAGTACTACATACTTGCTGACAGCATAGAGAAGTAACTCTTACATAATGGAACTAATCCATGTTTTAAGAAATGAATGAATACCACACTCCTTTTTGCAACTGACACAAATGCACCATTCATCTTCGGACATTTCTAATATTGTTCTTAGTTATTTACAGTTAAAACTATTGTCACAGCTACAGAAGTCACTTTGTCCCTTAGTACATGTATGTACGTCAACTAATACAAAGAAAACAATTTTCATCATAGTAAGTATTCAATCACTATTAAATCTAGAAATCTACGGGGAAAAATTAACAATCGGCTAAACGAAAAGAGAAGAGGAGAGGAAAACAAAACAATACACAATGAGGAAAACAAAACAACACACAATGAAATAACTAAAAATATTGTTCAAAGTTGTTTCTTAAATCACGTATGTTTACTACATGGAACTTACAAACTGGAATTTCTAAATCCCGGACCAATACGATAAGTTATATTAAGTTTCCCTTTCCAGCCCGGTGGTGCTTCTACTCCTTTTAATTCCCTGAAACAGTTGTAGAAATAATGTGTAATTAATTCATATATATATATATATCTTCATTTCACAGTTATTATTTAATTCCTAAAGCGACATATATTTCCTAAGAAGATACCTCTTAGTGGAAGCCAAGATTTTGAGAAGTTCTTCAGACTTTCATTGATAACATTACGAACAAATGAATAAAATATGAAACTGGAATTTTCCACGTGGAAATCATTCGGAAAAGAAAATATTCTGTTTCCTGAAACGAAGTATAAGTATTTCACTTTCATTTTTCCCAGACGTTGAACAATGTCACTGAAAAGAATACAAAAGAAAGGTCTAATAATCATGTACATTACTATACAGTTATTGAATTGGTATGCAGGCAATGGACCAGAATATTGGGCCTGAGGTATTGGAAAGCATCCAGCTATTCTATTGTCCGAGGCCAATGACCGAGAGCAATAGGACAGTTGGGTGATTCCAGTTCTGAAGGCGAAATATTCCGGTCTATTGCCCGCACCCTCATTACATAACTGTTATATTACGTTATAAAATTATTTAGTTTAATAAATAAAATCTGTTTTAGTTATATATTGTTCAAAAAGTTATAAAACAAACAAATTGAACTTTTAAAACTTCTCAAAAGCGAAAGGGTTTCAAAAAACAATTACGGGCGGGACACATCCGAATTTTTACCAGTCAATAGACCATCATCGAATTGACCGGTCATTAGACTTCAGACATGCGCTGCGCACCATCAGTCAATAGGCAACTGCCAAATTGGCTGCTCAATAGATTTAAAGCAAGTGCAGTATACCATTGGTAAAAAAAAAGCATTTGAGGGCAAATTTGACAAAATAGACAGAAATACTTTATTACAAAATATAATGTAACAATAATTTTATAAGACAATAAAATAAAATAAGCTATAGCGTCCTTTCACAATACAAACAAAGACAACTCGAAGAAATTGATATCCTGATTTTGGTACAAGCAAGTCATATTTTGATAATTTGATATTAACTTTTACCTCAAAAATTTTTCAGCATCGCCATAACTGATAGGTTGTGCTGGTATGCGGAATGCTTTAACATCTTTTTCTTTCTTCCGATATGCATAATCTAATGACACAAAAACACGAAATACATAAATATTACTTGTATGAAACATTACTTTAATAAGTCATGCAAAAATTCAGCAATCAGAATAACAACAACATAATTATCATCAAACAAAACACTCTCATTAAATTATTCATAATATTGTAAAAAAGTATCCGAAAAAAACTTTTTCAATTAGAAAACGAAAACGAAAAATGTGAGATAACTTTTTAATCGTTAAACGTATAAGAAAACTCATGTGAAGAACGCAATTTCTTGCAAATAAAGAGCACCAAACATATAGCTATGGAATATTTTTTACCTGTCCTCTAGCAGTCATTGGAGAAAGACATCAGGTTCTTCCCTAATAGTGGACGGTCACATAAAAGGTTTAAATGTTCATTCAATACAATAGATGGATTAAGCGTTTTATTGACCAAGTCACCAGAGCGCTTATAAAGTACAAGGAAGCGTAGTATACCGAAATTCCAGAGTCATAAAATCCTTAGAATACACAATATCGAGAAACGAAGTGGACGTGATCGCATGAACTTCACAAGGAATGAAACCGGGTGAGTCGACAGGGTAAGCGTCTCCTGCTATGCATGCCTCACCTGTTATGCGAAAAAATTGTCCAGTAAACAAAAGTCACGGCCAGGAATAAGTCAAATTTGGTAGGATCTAGCAAAATGTAAACAGATCTGTAGCAAGTTGCGATATTGTTACATTATAATGGTGAAACACTCGTGACGGCGACCATAGAACTTGCGGAGTGTTGATTTCAATCGTTCCTCCTCATATCCTTGAAGGAATAGTTTTTTGTTAGTACTACACTTCTGTTGGTGAAGTCCTCATACTGAGAGGATGCTCAAGCATATCGTATAAACTGAGATACATATACGCCGTATGCAAGGGCAGAATGTATGTTACTACTCAGGAATGGAAAAATCACGATAGGAAAATTGAAATCATCACGTTTGTCGTAGATTCTAGTTTTCAGTCGTCCATCTTTGCCAATTTCGAGAAACAGATCTAAATATGAAGCTGACCTTCTAGTTTCTAAAATGTCTTTAATTTCTAGTTGACTGAGATATATGAGATGTAAATAGTCATAAAATACGGGTTATTGAGTGAAAAGACATCATCAATATATCGGAACGTAAAGAGGAAGAATGAAAATATTTCGATAAAGTTTGGGAGTACATGTGTGCAGCTTTTACCACAAAGATTAGATACATATTACTGCTATTTTTTGTTTGGACCTCTAAATCTGTTTAATTGATGTCTTTTTCCTTAGCTTCAAGGATAAAATGATATTTAGATTTTTCCGTTTTCTATTTTGAAAAATTCTTACATTAGGGGTAGCATAAAATTATAAGATTCCTTCCTCTTACATGTTTGAAACACAGATCCTTTCCCGCACACAAGGCTCTTATGACGTTTTATGTTGCATTAAAATATTAAACGTGGTTCTTTAATGTTCTCTCCATTATGAAATATGATTACTCCAAATATTAACAGCATTTACACATACACACACATACAGAGAAAGAGAGAGATAGGGCATAAAATTTCATGTTTTAATATAATGTGGAAACTGCACAGAGTTTTATTGAAAGATTTTATTTTAAATCATTATGTGTTTTCCAACTTACTTATTTTGTCATAATCTAAAGTTTCGTAAAAATTTACATTTTTGAACGAAAATTTATCAGAAACGAAAAGATCATATATATATCGTAGGATGCCACTTGGGAAGCTTTATTAAAATATTTCGAGTGGGTCTTCACAAGAAACTGTTTATGACCTCTTTCTCATATTTGGAGATTACATAAAAAATGAACATAGTCATCCGAATTTCTTCAAAAACATTACAACAGCATGAAAATAAAACCTTTTTACAATAGGGAAACTACATATTATGTTTTATTAGATAATATCTCGTGTTGCATGCATTCTTTTATTTACATCCTGTTCTGAAAATCTCAGACTTTTACCAAAAAAAAAACGAGAAAAGCCTAAAATCTTACTTCCATATGGTTTAGAAAGCAAACAATTAAATTTCACAAGGGCACATGAACATATATACGAAGTTAAAATATTTCAAGGAGTTTTATATTATCACCTGTTTACGAAAACGATCAGTTCCTGCTTTGTAATCACTTTATTCACTTTATCAATGAAAAGGAGGGAAGATAAAATTATTTTTGTCGACCATTTTTTTTTTTTGGTCAACTACATTAGAATAATTTCAATAATTGGCATTTCTCGTGTATATTCAGTATGATTTCGGTCTGTGGTCAGGTTAACATAGATTTCCTGCACTAATATTAAGTTTATATACCTTTTGCCGGATAAAAGGGTGTTAAGAAATCACCATCAGGTCCAACAGTTCCACGCTGCACACCAGTGTCGGGCATCCACCAAGAGTCTGGGTAAGTACTTGCTCCATCTATGTTAAAGTCGGACGGATCTGTGTACATTACAATACCTGAAGCATTGTATTTCTGTGCATTTTCCACCTGAATTTCAAGATAAGATAGGAAAGATCTGACATATACATGTATTTTGAAATTCACTGAAAACACCTAATACTAAAACTTAGAGCTAATAGACGGAACTGATTATTGGAAAGAGCTTAGTTCCGTGGTTTCAGAGAAATTCGTTAATTCAAGAATCCTCTGGATGTATGATTTTTTAAACATCGGTGATTGTATTTAGAATTCTTGAAGTCACAGTTATCATGTCTTTTGTAATACATCATTATAAAATCATAAATTTGGAATTTTGGAATGTAAAGTTTTCCTGGTACGTGAATCACGTTCATAAATACAGTTTAGTTTTAATGCAGCTAGAAAAACATCCAGATAAAGTACGTTTTAGTGACTACAAAAGCAACTGAGGTTTATAGGGTTAAATAGATTGTTTGTTCTTAGGTGCTGAGAGTAAAGAAAAAGTATATTTCCCATGTAACAATTTCCTTGTGATTATTTTGACTACTAGAACTATGAGGAAGTGGTTTACTACATGTATTAATAAGATACAAAATGACACGCCAAGTTATTCAATTAAAAGTTCATGACAAAGTGAACTTCATAAAATAATCAGTGGAGACGAAGTTTCATAGATCACAGATCTAATTCTACGTATATTTGCGAACCATGTTAGAAGACACTTTTTAAAAACGATATTGATATTGCTCCTGAAATTATATAAAATGACATGCATTATACAGCACAATATAAGAATCGTGCGATATATTCATTAGTATCTGTATTTAATCGTCGTGATAAAGGAGGAGGGTTATTAAGGGCCCAAATCGGCCCCACTATTTTCAAAAATTAAAATATTCTAGATCCCTCTAACAACTTGTTCAGATTATACAGTTTTCAAATCTATTTAGATTTTGCTTCTGAAAGTTCCTAGTCAAGGACATGCTGATCTTGAAAAGTAGAAAAATATCTAAATTTTCAAGAATCCAGCCTTTTACCCTTAAATCCGACCGTTATTTCTTTTTGAAACATTGAGCGCCAACTACAACCAAAAAAATATTTTTACAGTAGAAAGACATTTGGCTGTCTGCAAAATATCTTAAAAACATTGTATTTGTCAGTGGCGCTGTTAACTATTTGTGCCGAAATATGTGCATTTTTTACTCATTTTTTGCCCATTTTGGCTAATCGTTGACATTTTGGAGGTCATGATGACCTGGAAAATTGCTGTTTTAGGCTGAAATGGAATTGCTTGATGAAAATAAAGATTTTGTATTTTCCTTGTGTGTATTAGTTTTCCACATACCTATTAAACAATTTTCCCTCAGTTTTGGGGTCCATATTAGGGCCTTAATGACCCTCCTCCTATTAATTAAAGATGGACTTACCTTTGAGCCTCGGAATATTTTGCCGTACCTGGCTATTAAAATTTTACCGGTGAGATCCATGCTAAGGTTTTTAGTTAAGTAGATGAAATCTTCTATCCTACCATAGTTAACGTAAACGATATCACCCTGTTCAAATAGATATGAAAGACATGGAAGAAATACATCATTTAAAATTTAAAACTTATTTTTGAAAAAAATGAAATTATAATATATAAATGTCTAAGATTTAAAAACTTTACAGTGCCTACACATCAAATGCTTACAATCTTTATGCATTCTGTATTACTTCTTATTGTATGTGGGGGTTGATTTGTAAGGAGCAATGAAACATGCAATAAGATAAACACAGTTATGGTGTCGCCTACGTAGCTGGAGCGACACATAGGGATCGCTATCCGTCGTCTTGCGTCTGCATCGAATGTACTTTGTTTATCCACAACTTCTTCTAAAGCACTGAAGGGAATTCAACCAAACTTGCACAGCTTCTTTATGAAGATCCACTGAAGTGCACAAGCTATTTTATTTTTCTCCAAAATTAACCTTCTGAAAATTTTAGCCATTTCGAAGTGGTCATAATGGACTTTGAAGGGGGAAACCTCTACTATCCGCAACTCCTCCTAAACTACAAAAGGGAGTTCAGTCAATCTTGCATATATTGTTCATTAGGTAATGCTAATATGCACTGACTATTTTATTTTTCTTTAAAATTAATTTTCTGAAAAACAGCCATCTTTACTCAACCATTATGGGCTTCGAAGGAGGGATGACATTTGCTATCCACAACTCCTCCTTAAATGCTCCACGAAACCTCTTTCCAAATTATTAACGTCTATTTTATCAGCAGTTAAATCTGGGCTTCAAAATTACTGCGATACTAGTTACTCCAGAGGTGGTGTTAATCAGATGTGGATTCTGAAAAATTC
>JAOXYJ010059994.1:0-11909 GCA_028566555.1 Lithophaga nigra
TAAAAAAACAATTTAAAAATTTGATTCAGTATAAAATTAAATAAAAATGTTTAACTAATAATTTTAACCCGAAAATATTTTATAAATATTAATATTTAACTATTATTTATCTCATTTATTTATTGTTATATCTATAGGTTTCAACAAATTTCGAGTTGACCACTTTTTTAAAACTATGACTAAAAGTCATGTAATACACAAAAACACTGCATTTTCTTAGATGAATGTATCGATCTTGTCCTGCTGAACATGACCATCTTTGTACAGCATCTAATCACAGGTAATAATCACTGCAAACATGTTTTTAACGATTTCCTTTAATTTTCTTAATCAACATTTTCAAAGAGTTCTAATTACAATACCTTTATTTAATAAAAACATCTATCTAATAATATAGAAGGGTGAAACCACCCACCGATAAGGGCTAAACCACTCAGGCGAAACAACCCAGGGCGAACATGGAACTAGGGCGAAACCACCAGTTACAGGCGACAAGACATAATGATGATTGGAATACAGACGGGTCAAAAACATTTTACCACAGCTACTTCCCAGTGTGGGGTAAAACTTCTGAGTTTATCAGTCTAGCATTATTACGTACTTACATAGCTTGAAAAGGTTTGAAGATCTAGAATAAAATTGTAGAATGTAGAATCTTGCCATACAAAATGTATTAGACTGTCAGAAAAGTAGCACTTTTATCTCGCCTTACACGACATTCGTCGCAGACGAAATGAAAACCTGAAATGACAACTAACTTAATTTTAATCTTGTGTGAAACATAGGCTGTTGGTTATGGTAGCACAAAATTAGGTCAAGCAACTTCAATCCTTTTATTACGTAGATTGTCAAAGACAAAATGAGAATAACAAGCTCACCTGATTACATGTTGCCCAACTAAAGAAACTGAAATGCAATGTCATTTTGTAACGTAAATTTTGATTGGAATAACGTCAAAATTTTAGGAGGTAGATCAATGGTTTATCACCCTGAATGTCCTGTGCAATCGCTGACGACGCTTCTGCTAATTTATGAAATGAATTTTAAAAAAACAGTTTTTATATTATGTATAACTGTAAAGTATTTGAATACTTGCCGACATCATCTTAGATTTTACTGTCGCAAATAAATCTCAATCTGTGACAGTGAAATCAATCATGTATGGTAAGTATTCAAATATAATTTTGTTAGCCCATAAATTGTCATTGCACGAACTCTGACCCGTATGAAAATAAAAACTTGGGAAAATGTTACCTAATGATCATTTATAAAATTTTAAATCACTTATCTCAGTTGTTTCATGCACGATCTCATTCATGCTATTGATATTTCAGTATTATGCCCATAGTGTTCAGTGTCAAGTTCTACTTTGTCATATTTGTGGTCACCTTCTTGGAGATTCAATGAACATGACATACACATAGTTTGTAAAGACCCAGTCAATGATCGTTTATGAACAGTTTTGATCATTAAATGCAAGTCCAACGTTGTTAAACTATGTTCAGTGGTGGTGGCCATGTGCATGAAAAACATATATTTGGTAAAAACCCAATCAATGATCATTCATGATCGGTTTCTGTTTTTTGCAGAAAGATTTTCAAATCTCTTTTCTATATGGTCTAATGATGAAATATATGACATGTTGCTGCCCAACTAGAATTCTGATTGAACTTAAAACATAATTTGGGAAAGTCCAGTCCAGTGATCATGCGTCAGTAGCGGTCTCAGTCGTTTCCAAGATAAAAGATTTTTAAGAACATGTCCACAGGGACAATGCTTAACAATGTTCCATGGTGGAGACCATAGTGAAATTGCGATCGGCATGAAAAATATCAGCATAGTTAAAAAGATTATCAAATGATCACTCTTAGAAAGTTTCAGTTTAAGTGTACGTGTGTCAGTCATTTCCAGATAAAGATTTTTAAATACATTTCCAATGGGGCCCAATGTTAAAACTATGTTCCATGGTGGTGACCATCTAATTCAGACTCACCTTCATAAATGACTGTCCATTCATGAAAAGGCTCCGTTTAACTTCCTCAGTTGTTTCCAAGGATATCTTAAATGCATTTTCCATAGGGTCCAATGTTACCGTGCTCTGCCCTATGACAGCAATCTTGCAATTCCAGTTCGCATGCATGAGAAACACAAAACTTAGTAAAGAACCATCCAATGATCATTCATTTACAGTTTGGCATAACTACCTCAGTTCTTTAAGACTTTAAGTACATAAAGGAGTAGGTACGATAAGGGCTTATTTTTTGCCCCAAATTTTATAAAATTTTCAAAATGGATAGAAATATAATTTTAACTATAAACATAAAAGCGAAATGATTGCCTTTGATAAATCCAAACTTTTGTTTGGCATTTTACTGCACGTGTGGGAGTCTGTGACTTCATGAACCTCTGCTCAATTTCATAACATTTTCGTAGAAGGATTTTTTTTAAAGGTTTTTGCCTTCAACGGTATTGAGAGCACTTGTGTTCAATCAAAATATTTTAATATATGATGTGACTAATCAGTACACACAACATTCAAAAAAATTTAGGTTGAACACGGCTGGGCTCGTAATAGCAGATTAAAAAAACTACATCAAATTTAGTGTTTTTGGCGTTTTTGTGATCTAAAACGTGATGAAGTCATTTTTATGACGTCATAATGACGTTTATTAGAACGTTTACTTCAAAAAATTAAAAAATCTATTTGATTCAAATGGATTGATAATCAAAATATACAACAAGACTAGTGTAAAAAGTGGAACCTGATGTGTAGTTCGTATTCTGGGGCCAAAATATGGTCTTATTATACCTCCTACTTTCTCGTCATCTCATAAGATCTAATGTTAAACTGTGCTCAGCATTAGTAGCCATTTAGTAATTCTGATTGTCATAAAAATTATAATTTTCGCCAAGGAACATTCACGTATAGCTTTCGATGTCATATTCATTTCAAAGAAGATCTTCAAGTGTAATTTTTATATAATAAACAATGTTTCAAGGAGGACTACCTAATACATATTTCTGCCAAGTTTGGTTCTGTTTGGCTTCGAGGTGTTGGAGAAGATAAATGAATGTGAAAAGCTAACAATGACAGACATCAAAGGATACAAAGTGATGGCAATAGTTCATATGGTCCTTCAGACCATGTTAGCTATAACAGTTAAAGGCCTACAAAAATCAACTCAAACCGGCCAGATACTATTATATAAATAAATGATCCAAAATATAGGGCTTACTTGTAAACTTTAGCGTTACAAAATCTGCATTATATATTAATTTTTCAGATATTTAGTTGTGACAATAAAAAAATTATTAAGCAACTATTGAAAACTGACCTCGTAATCGTCATTAGAATGCAAAAGAACCCTAATGAGATAACAATCAAGATTTCTTGAACAATTCCTGAGTGAACCTTTCAAATTTGCTACTTCTGATCACTGAAAGCATCATCATTTCTGCCATTTAGATACTGCCCAACTGCTTAATGCCAGAAACGAACCCAAAAAGAAGGTTTTCATCGGAAATGATCCACAGGTGATGGAGTGAGGAACAAAGCAGTATTAACCGTGGGTTACTGACGATGCAGTTAAGTCAAATTAAATTAACTGACCTAATCAGATAACAATCAAGATTTCTTGATTTCAAAATTCTTATCACTGAAAGCATTATCATAATTCTGCCATTTAGATACTTCCGAACTACTAAATGGAAAATCAGTTATGGAACCACCCAAAAACTAAGGTCTTGGTTTAAAATGACTCACAGGTGATGGAGTGAGGAACAAAGCAGAATTAACCGTGGGTTACCGACGATGAAGTTAAGTCAAATTAAATTAACTGATTCCTTTGAGTTCGATTTAACAAGAGTCAATTGTATTACAACCTTTGTTTTAATCAATCTAGAAAACTGAACCTTTTGAGTCCCTTCATTGAGCAAAATGTGGGAAATAGAGCACTAAAAACTGAATCTCATTATTATTTCGATACTGGTACCATGGTACGTGTTAAAATTTCAAACAAACAAGTCAAGGGGAACTAAAGTGAAAGAGCAGAAACGAAAACAAGTATAGCCGACAGATTATGAAAATAAGCACTGCCAAAAGATAATATAACTACATACTTTGGGGTTACGTACATCTACATGTATGTGCATATTAATGCATATGTTAAATGAACACAAGATAATTCCACTTGCAAAATTGTATACACAATTGCTGTTACATGATCTCCACGTATAATACATTTCATTTACACTTTAACTTACACTTTTTTAGTAAACATAAACATCCAGAAATCTTATAATTCATCAGTTCTAATCTCCTATTAATTAACTCATTCTTTCATTCAAACCATTCTGTATCATATTCTGATCGTGTGATGTGTCATTTTCAATTCACATATACTAACACAAATGTATAACAAAATTATGTTGTATCTGCTCCTAATTTTTCAAATCCTGATGCTGCTTCCTCCATATTCACTTGTGGTTTTGGTTCAGTCTTTTTTTCCTGTCAAAGTATATGAAAAGTTTTTATTGTATCATATATGAGTGATTGGTTTGAGATTTAAGCCTGAAGGTACCAAGTGGTACTAATACCGTCGCTGGTCATTGTATCATATATGACTGATTGGTTTGAGATTTAAGCCTGAGGGTAGCAAGTGGTACTAATACAGTGGCTGGTCATTGTATCATATATTAGTGATTGGTTTGAGATTTAAGCCTGAAGGTACCAAGTGGTACTAATACAGTGGCTGGTCGTTGTATCATATATGAGTGATTGGTTTGAGATTTAAGCCTGAAGGTACCAAGTGGTACTAATACAGTGGCTGGTCATTGTATCATATATAAGTGATTGGTTTGAGATTTAAGCCTGAAGGTACCAAGTGGTACTAATACAGTTGCTGGTCATTGTATCATATATGAGTGATTGGTTTGAGATTTAAAACTGAAGATACCAAGTGGTACTAATACAGTGGCTGGTCATTGTATCATATATGAGTGATTGGTATGAGATTTAAGCCTGAAGGTACCAAGTGATACTAATACAGTTGCTGGTCATTGTGTCATATATGAGTGATTGGTTTGAGATTTAAGCCTGAAGGTACCAAGTGGTACTAATACAGTTGCTGGTCATTGTATCATATACGAGTGATTGGTTTGAGATTTAAGCCTGAAGGTACCAAGTGGTACTAATACACTCGCTGGTCATGTCTTTTACTAATCACTAGTTTATCCCTATATGTATGAAGCGTCACATGATTTTAAGCATGTAAAAAAATGAAACTCAAACTAAATGAAATACAGATAGGGATCATTTCAAAAGTTCTTATATGATTTAGAGACTAAATTAGTTTCATTTAGACAATCCACCTTGTTCAAACTAAATGAATCTTTTGTGATACATGTTCTTCCTGATTCAGTGGCAGGCAACAAAGGGAAATCCAGTGGTTGACAATTTCTGTAACGTATACCAGAACTATATAATGACTACAATAGCATGATTGTGACTGATAACAGATGGATCTATACACAAAGATGACATAAATAATTATTAAAATTCAGCTGATAAAATCAAAATAATAATGTAATAACGGAAGTGAAAAAATCACACACGTTAGAACAAGACCAACAAAAGAGAACTAAAGCCAACTACATACTACAGGATAAAAAATGCTTCAAAAATCTTATGCCACTTTTGAGATGATCCCTTGCAACTTTTAACTTGATCAGGTACTCTGGATTACTTTATCATGTTCTATGCCACAATTTTGTTTAAAAAATACTGAAACTGATGTTCAAGTTTATTTAACACTCACGCAGAGTACAGGAGATAATGGAAATTTAGCCCTGCTTATAAATTTATACGCAAACTGAAAGATGCAATAGTTAAATCATTCTAGAACAGACTTCAAATGAAATTTCTGCTTCTGCTTTTCAAGTTCTTTATTCATTGAAAATCAAGTTAACAATATCTGGATGTGATCATTTGTAAGAAATAGTGAAGGGGTTGATGGCAGAGTGGTTAAGGTTGTTGTTCACATTTATCTACATATATGTAAAGATCACTAGCCTATCATCTGTAAGGTGCACATTCACTTTAGGTCAGTGTAAAAAGGAAAATGCCCTTAACTTGTACCTTACACATTCAAGTTTGGAATAGCGCCTATAAACTTCACTGCTTGAAGGCTTCTTAACTATTAACCCCCCCCAACATGCCTTGATCTTTACTAAACTTGGTACCAGCATAGGGTAGACCTAAAGAAACTTGTTTAGAAATTTACATTACCCCTGGTACAGACTTTCATAAAAATGCTGTAATTATTGGCATGTTAGATTTAATATCTATAATGAAGTTTTTTGGCAGTTTTTATTACATTGCTCTCAGATGACCATATCATCATATGATGATAATTTTACATCAATATTTTCTTAAGACTTAATAGTATTAAATGTTGATAGAAATCTTACATTTTTTGTTTCTTATCTTTAACCCTTGCTAAAGTCCTAATCAAGACAAGTTTTTATCCCTTGAGAATACTAACTTAAACTGTAGAAAATTTCATCGCTTTTGTATTTTTATGAAAAGCTTGATGGGAATAAAATCCAACTCAAAATACAAGAACAGTGTTCCAATGTCCCTAGCCATTTTGGTGCTTACAAGATTATTCTCTAAAGATTTCAAAGGGCCATAACTCCAACAAAAATTTCGACCGGCACTCATTTTCAATCTTCACTGATATATTGTCATAAAACACTTTTCATATAAATTTCATCCAAATTCAATTAAATCAGATATGTAGGCATGGAGAGCATTCTATTTTCAAAATATATTTCAAATTTCAAAGGCATAACTATTACAAAATTTTTCAACCAGCACTAATTTCCGAACTTGACTGTGATATTTTTATTAAAATTTCATTTGAATCCCTGAGCAAATGTAGGCATAAGAGTGCTTGCAAAGATATAACCCATATATTTCTAATTTCAAAAGGCCATAACTCCCACAAAAACTCAAATGAGATGTATTTATTTATATGCCTTTATTTAAATTTCATCCAAATCCATGAAGAGACGTAGGCATGGGAGTGCTTACAAGACTATTTACGATATAGTTCAAATTTCAAAGGGCTGTAACTCCCACAAAAATTTTCGAACTCGACTGAATTATTTTTCTTGAAATGTTTTCCATAAATTTCATCCCAATCCATTTAGAAATGTAGGTGTGAGAGTGTGGTAAAGGACCATCTAGTCACCATTCATGACCAGTTCCAATCTTTCAAGTTTCAGAGAAAAGATCTTTAACATAATTTCCTGTAGGTCCGTTGTTAAACTAAGTGGCTCGGTGGGAGCCATTTGGACTTCTGATTGTCATCAAAAATACCATCTTGGTAAAGGGCCATCCAGTTATCATTCACAACTAGTTCCAGTTTAACTATGTTTCATGTATCAAAGAAAAAGATCTTTAAGATGATATCCCATGGGGTCCAATGTTAAACTATGTGGCTCCGAGGCAGCCGTCTCAGAAATCCAATCGACATGATAAACACCAACTTGGTAAATGTTCATCTAGTGATCATTCATGAAAAATTCCTAATTGTCTTTCATGTTTCAAATAGAAAGGTCTTTAAGATCATTTCCCATAAAGTCCAATTTTAAACTAATTGGCTCGGTGGCGGCCCTTTTGTAATTCGGATTGGCATGAATAATACCATTTTGGTAAAGGACCATCCAGTGATCATTAATGACCAGTTCTGGTTTAACTGTCTTTCACGTTTCAAAGAAAAAGATCATTAAGATAATTTCCCATAGGGTTCGATGTTAAACTACATGGCTCGGTGGCGGCCATCTTGGAATTCTAATTGGCATGAAAAACACCTGCCTGGTAAATTCCCATCCAGAAATCAGTCATGATCAGTCCCAGTTTAATTGTCTTTCATGTTTCAAAGAAAAAAAAATAAGATCATTTCCCTAAGGGTCCAATGTTTAACTATGTGGCTCGGTGGCGGCCGTCTTGGAATTCCAATCGGCACGAAAAACATCAGTTTGTAAAGGACCATCCAGTGATTACTCATGAATAGTTCTGGTTTAATTGTCTTAACTATTTCAAACAAAGAGGACTTTCAGTGCTTTTTCCCATTGTGTTAAATGTTAAAGTATGTCCCCTAATGGCGGCAATCTTGGATGTCAGACATGACTTGTCGGATACAAGTTTGCAAGAGGACAATCCAAGGACTATATGTACCAAGACTGTTTCCATTGGGCCAAGTGGTTCTGAATATACTTAAAAATATACATATTTTCGACCAATCAGAGGCCATAGTAGCAATCTTGGATGGACGGCAGTGCTGCCGGATACAAGTTTGAAAGGGGGCCTTCCATTGACTATTCCTGCAAAGTTTGGTTCCAATTGGCCCAGTGGTTTCAGAGGAGAAGATTAAAATATGAAAAGCTAACGCCAGACGACGGATGACGAGTGATGGCAACAGCTCACATGGTCCTTTGCTAAGAATTAGTCTAACGCAAAATGAAGCATCACACAAAAGTGAACTCTGTTCCTACTACTGCAGAACAAGATAACAATGATGTTTAAATTCTAATATTACCGAGACCCGTGTTAAAACTTTAAACTACATCACCAAAAGAATTAAATTATTCATATCACAATAATACCCGATGTGTTCATTTTACACCGGTCAGCCTCCCGTTTTCCTCTCCCAGTAGGTCTGATACTCGTAATATACATAAAGTTGAAAAATTGCCGAGAGTGGAGATAAACCCAAACAATTACGCTTAATGTTAAATCATATATATACTGATAAAATTCTGGTAAATTTTTTATCTTTTTTTCCATTACTTTTCAGATGCTTAAAAGATCCCTTTCTTCGACTTAATGGATCTCGATACCTTCAGTTTTACATAATTGTAGAAAAACAAATCAGCGCCTCATTATTCTTAATATTGTTACATCTGTTGCTCAACCGATGACAATGCCATTAACTGTAAAGCAACTGATGACAACTGTCTCCGTGACATACCAGTTTGTCATAAAAGTACATGTCAATCTTGTATCTGTCACCTGACCTTGACCTCATTTGCATGTTTTATTAACCATGTGTCGTTGTTGTTAGGGCAGTTTCACATTAACTGTATATGGAACATGTATATCATCCATTTCTGATCCATGCAATTATTCTTGAATATGCATGTTAGCCAGGGCCATTATCTGACCTTGACCAATTTCCTGCTGGTTACCTGTTGGGCTTTCCTCCCCAGATGATAAAGCTGAAATATTGCTGGAAGTGACAATACACCCACAACAACCAAACAAAAGTTAGCCAAGAGGCATTGAGTATAGAAATTTATGTATCTATGATAATGCTGTGTTGTCATTAACTATTCCACACTTCATGCATAAATTGAAAACGTTGCTGTTCATTGACTTCTTCCTATGCTATTATGTATGACCTCTAAATTATGTAATACAGTATTCAGGCTCCAAACATTCAGCTGATTACAAATGTCCTAATTGTGTACCAGGGGTCTGGTTTGATAGGGCAATAAGGTCACCACTCAAGATCACAAACCAAACATTTGTGTTGTGGATTGGAGTCCTCCTCATCCCACTTCATATACTGAGGTTCCAGACGTACACCTATCCAAAGTTAGGGCTTTCACTTTTCTGCTAGGTAGCTGTCTAAGCTTTCCTCCCAAATACGTCTGGTGGTCACAGTATAGCTGAATAAAGGGCTTCGCATAGTGCAGCATGATACGGCCGCAGCAAGTCGACAAGAGACACTATCTGAACTTAACTATCTCAATAATCTACTTGTCTATGTTTGAAGGGAAAAGGCGAAATTTGGTCTATTCTAATACGTATCTCAGAAACCGTAACACATAGAGACAATCTGTTGACATACTACCGAAAGGTCTCTTCAACAAAATTCAAAGAAAACACCAAACCAAAAATATAAAGTCTTTGTACTTAGGAAAAAAGGTGAAATTTGGTTCATTCTACTATGTTTGACCCTATATATCTCGGAAACCGTAAGAGATAGAGAAAATCAGTTGACATACTACCGAAAGGTCTCTTCAAGAGAAAATAAAAAAACCCATCAAAATCAGGCCAAAAATAAAAATTCTATGTACTCATGAAAAAAGTAAAATTTGGCCCATTCTACTATATTTGACCCTATGTATCTCCGAAACCGTAAAAGATGGAGAGAATCCGTTGCCATACTACCGAAAGGTCTCTTCAAGAGGAATTCAAAGAACAAATCTGATCAAAATCGGACGGAAAATATAAATTCTATGTACTCAGGAAAAAGGTGAAATTTGGTCCATTCTACTACATTTGACCGTATGTAATTGGAAACCGTAAGAGATAGAGAAAACCGTTGACACACTACCGAAAGGTCTCTTCAAGAGAAATTCAACGAAAAAAACCATCAAAATCGGACGAAAAATAAAAAAGTTTCAAATTTTGAATATTGCCCCCTTTTGACCCCTTTTATCTCGGAAACGGTAGAAGTTATGGAAAATTTCGTCAACATAATCCAGAAAGGTATTTTTATAAGAAATTGAATGAAAAAAAACCGTTGAAATGGGATGAAAATTGAACATTCCACATAAAAAAATACAAAAATGCTATTTTTACCCTTTTTGGCCTCTAAATCTGAAATCACAGGGCTAAGATCTCTATTATCAATCCAATGTTTTACTTTATGGCTAGAAGCATTGTGTTAAAATTTCAGAAAGATTGGTTAACTAGAACAAAAGTTATTGTCCGAAAACCACGTGTCTACATGCGGAAGACGCCGCTGAAGACGACAGACGACAGTGTCATACCATAATACCACTGTAAAATTTTGCGGTCATATAAAAATTGCTCGGAGTGATAATAAACTCCCAACTCAACTGATGACACAATGCCATTAACTGTGAAGCACCTGATGACAACTGTCTCTATGACATACCAGTTTGTCATAAAAGGCAATGGGTAAACAGTAAGTATATTTTTTCAGTTTCAGTGGTACTGTCTCAAGTGATCTGACTAACACTGACTATTGCAGCAGAACCACAATGAATTTGTTATGGGAACAAACAGAGTGCACATAGTAATATAAAAACATAGTTATGGAAGTAGTTCTTTATACTTCTGATCATTTGATCCTAAGATCCTTCCATGTTTGAGTCCTTCCACGTTTGGTTGGTGACGGTTAAACAAATGAGTAAAGGAACTAACCAATATTTATAGTAGGAGTGATCCTGAATTTTCAAATTTTGTCTCTGAATCAATAGTTGTTAATTCATTTACACTAAATAAAAGTAATGGGAATTTTTCTAGCAGGTTTTGTAGGTTGGGATTGTGAATGACAATAAGTTTTGAACCCAAAACCAATCCTACAGACATAATGATCAACAGAGATGTCACACAGGTCAAACACTAAATGCTATAAAAACTTTTCTTGGCAATGGCATAAAAACTATGGTGTTACGCATGGGGGGAATTAAAACCTTGCAGATACTACAACTAATATTTATTATATTTATTTATTGTCAGATACAAAATTTTAGGAGTTGTTTATCCTTGTGTTCCCAAGTCCCATAAACATCCAGTAACTGTTTCCAGGCTTGTTGGTAGTCAGTTGATGCCATTTTACATTCATAATAGCTACTTCCTCTATTAGCTGACACTGACCTGTAAAAATATAATCAAAATATAGATACCACTTCTTCAAGTGATATTACTACAGATTCCTCTATTAGTTGACAATGATCTGTAAAATATAATCAAAATATAGACACCACTTCTTCAAGTGCTATTACTACAGATTCCTCTATTAGCTGACACTGACCTGTAAAAATATAATCAAAATATAGATACCACTTCTTCAAGTGATATTACTACA
>JAOXYJ010060213.1:0-11903 GCA_028566555.1 Lithophaga nigra
CTTCTGATTGATAGTTCAAAATTATCCGTATGGCTTATAGATACCTGGGAATGTTGATACAAATTTAAAAGGAAGGGTTGCGATAAGATACAAATCTTGTTCTCCTTTTATTGAAAACATTATTCCAGAATTTTTGTGGTTTTTTTTCTAATCATATATGTATAGCTGTAATTTTTAAAAGTGTGACTGTTGTTCAGTGTTTTTTATTCAGACAATGATGCTATGGTACCCAATCAGGATTTTTAACGTTTGGCGTGTATTGTGCGGGGTTGTCTCTACTCTGTTTACATCATCGTAGTGTTCCAACAAAATAATGATAATAGATATCAGATATATTTACGTAACATTTCATGGCCGCCATAAATTTATTGTCATTTGAACATGGACTCGGTGATATTGCATCTCCAGGATAGTGAGGGATCAAAATATGCGAGAACAACGAAAACCATGTTCAAATTATTACAAATGTAACTCTGCCATGAAATATTTTGATTATAATATGGTTAATTTTACAGAAATAATAAAACATCGAAGTGAACACAACCCATGTACGGACGACGCCATTCGGGTAATTTTATGACGTTTTCATGTACAAACCCTACTTTCACGTAGTCAATTTCAGCGTAAAATTTGTTATTATATAAGGCCATGTCTTATTGAAATTTGAACACCTCCGGTTGTCATAGTTGCCTATTTTTCTTTCAGCACCATATATTAGAATACGCATTAAATGATATAAAGGTCATTGGTGCCTCATATGTACCTCAGATGTTACAACTAAATAATTTTAAGTTTGTGTTATTCCCATTACCTGCCAAGTATGTCTTAAATATTTAGATATTGACCGCATATAAAGCTTTGAAGTATAATTTGTTTGAAAATAATGAAATTATATGTCAGTGCATTTATATATATTAGTCAGTAAATGCAAACGATCTTGTCAAGGCAGTACAATTTCAACAAATGTCTTTATAAAGACTGCTTGAGTTATCGTTAATCCTGTTCATGCAAATGTCCTTAGGGTAATTTCGAAGTGAACGTGAATTGCGCTATAAAAAATAAACAAGAGAAAATAAATCCTTACAACTCCCCATAAATTTTAGGTGTTTTTTTAATTCATTCGAAAATTACCACAGAGAAGCATTCAAAAACAAAAAAAGGATTTTGAGCTTCTTTTAGGTGAAAACAAGTTATTTTCTAGGGAATAACTATTTAAAATAATAAGACAATAACTTTTTAAAACAAAAGGATCGACATATTTTAGTACTGTCTCAATTTCTTTCCTTTTCAAATATTGTTGCGGAATGATCATAAATAAATGAATGAAATAAATGTACACTTCCGAGCAAGACGGCGAAATGCCTTTAGTGCTCTCGTCTGACTGCGTGAATGCATCGATCACTCCATCAACGTGGCACAAAATTTAGGCTACTTAACAAAGTAGCTCCTCGAAAAAATATAAAGTGGAATCATGGAGTCTCTACTTTGTTAGTGTGTGTCGTAAAATCTGTATCGCCGTTGCTTTTTTGTGTTGTTATTATCTTTTTAGACCCAGACGGTCTTCAGTTTGGGTCTAAAAATGCTTTATTAATAAAATAATTTATTATTTGAAGTCTTCAACATTCAGACCGCCTATCGATGAAGAAATGTTTGGTCTAACAATTCGGTTAGGAAATCTTGCTTTATAATCACATGAGGGAATGCTGCCCATACATTACCAGTGGTATAGCAAATAATCTGAAGATCCTGAACAAGTTGCGTCAAAGAATAAATGTTCTAAATATGGACAATATGGCGATATGGAGATTTAGTTAGTTTGTTTGAAATCCTTGTTCCTGAAATTTTCTGCCTTGAAAGTTGATTTGTGAGCCAGTCCATGTCCTTTAAAAAATAAATTGAGCTAGAGCTGTTCGGAAAGGTTCGACGACTTCATGAATATAAGCTAGTGCCAGTTTGCGTCGAAAACAGTTCAATGTCCTTTTCGTGCAATTCTTTTCTCCAAGCAAATGCTGAATCTATCCTGTCAAAATCGTACTGTCTTAAATAGGTAATAGGAACTGCGTCTGTAATCTGTGACATTTCTTCCACATTTTGTATAGTTGTCTTTTTTCACTAAACATAATATACGTAGTCCTGATTGTAGGACATTTCCATTACCATTCTTAAAGCGATGAAACCATGTAAGAACCTCCGGTTGTGGTATATATTAACGATTCTAATATTAAGAACATATCACTACAAAAACTTCGTCGACATTTTGGTTTGACTTTTAAGTATTAACTTGTATAATGTAGGTGGAATATCGAGAACATTCAGGGTAGTACTTATGGCGATATGCGGGGAGGGCAAGATATACAATTAATCCAAGATTTTTTAAATACCCTTTAGTACATTAGGTATTCTACTTGTTTCTGTTCAAATAATATCGACATGGAATGTTTAGCTTGAAATTTTTAAGAATGTCTTAACAAAAACAAAAGGTAAGTAAACCGAAGGATGAATTATTAAAAATCATGAATCTAGGGACGCAGACAAAATCCGGATTAAGACAAATACAAACAGACAAATATCAAAGACACAACAAGAAAAACTAAAAACGAGGGTAGAGGACAATTCAAATAGATGATATAAATAGTTATCCAATGTGATACGTATAAATATGTTACTAGTATTCAAATCACTTGATATTCAAATTTTGCCTGGTCATGTGACACTATGTAAACAATACAATGTGGTGTATAACAATAACAATGTCACGCTACCTGTTTTACCTTTCAGACTTATTTCAGACTGTATGAACAATTTATTGTGATCTTCAAAAATTAATATTAATATATATACAATGATGAAAGAACATGAAAACAGAATTGCTGTTTAACGTTAATTTTCTACCCTATTATTATACTTACCAAATGAACGACTCATATAATGAAAAAGTGGCTGGTCAGTGGATATCATCAGTATCTTAGCATTACAAAAACAAGTACATCCTAAATTCTCTTGGAAAAAAAACCCTGGAGGGAGGTAAAAATGTATTACTACATCTGGCTATAAATTTTGTCAATCACTAGAATTTTCTGGTCAGTTTTTCTATTCTTCCTGTTTTCAACAACTGCGTTGTAGGCTACGTAGCAATGAAGAACCAGAAATTATACCTGCTTAACATAACGTGATCTTTGGGTCAAATGTTGCATATTATAAAATTTGTTTAATATAAAGTGATTTGATTATATCTGTTAAATAAGTACATTTTATGTGAGAAGCTGTAGGTGCTAAAATAAATCTATATCTTCTATACTGGAAAAACTGCTCAGAGTAGTTTTTCAGCTAATGAAAAGCTTTTAAAAATAATTCGATGTTGGGTGATTGCATAAAAATGTTTCAAAACATTTTCATTTGTGGGGTGTGTCTACATTTTTGTGCCTATATTGGTTCTTCTTAACTCATAAACTGCATCAAACAACTTAGCGAATATAAATAACTTTTAATGACCATAATGTAGATCTAGATATAAATTTCAGAACATAAATCAAACAGGTCATTAAAATGAATATTTTAATATAAGTTAATGTTACACTATCATCAAAGATTATGTTCTACAAGCTCCATCGTGTACGATTTAATATGTGAATTTAGTTATATTCATTGAAATTTTATATTTTTGACTAATTATTTTGGACATGGTTTCTACTTTTTAAATACATTGCTATCATATAAGGATTTTATGTGTTACATGTAAATTTATTCATCGCTCATTCTGGTACATTAACTGTGAATAACATATTAAATTTAAAATTAATATACTCATCGGTTGCATTCTTTGACAGTGGAAAGTAGGTTATAAATCAGCACGTAATTCACACCCCAGTACAAGATATAACGTAGTTTTTTTTCTCGGAAACTTTTATTTCAGTGAATAGGGAATGTCATCAAAATGAAACCTTGCGTGATAGCAATGCCATTTGAAACTTACTGTTTTATTTAGGTAAAAGGTTGCTTAATTGTGTTATTAATTCCTACTTCTGTGACAGAATCCCATTTCTTTGGCTGAATCGAAACTATTTCAAAAGTAAAGAAAGAGCCCGGTACTAGGACTGCTCAGTAAAGCACCGTTTATAAAGCATTAGAACGAAATTAAGACGACAATGTACAGTAGCCATAGAAAAAAGTGCAAGGTCTGAGAACACTGTAACATATAACATGACCTTGCGGACCTAATATTTTATCTGACCTGTAATACAAGATCAGTTCTGAAGTAACACCGCATGTCAAGATTCACGAAATAAAAAATGGCCAATCTGGCCGTCTTTTATGTTACCACTTTTTTCTTATCTAGCCACAGACTAATTGATTTAGCCCAATGGTCATCTTTCATTTGATTTTTTTCTCAAGGATGCGGAAGAAATATCCGGTTGTTGTTTAAATGTCATAGTCCACTACTGGTCAGACTTAAAATACCTGTTACGTTGTCTAGTTTCCGAGAAAGTCTTCCCGTCTTCCAACTTGATCACAATCTGATTTACCCTTAGTCACAATATCTACTTCTACATCCAAAACAAGCATATGTTATTTACGATTATAGTCTAGGAACATTTCATTGTGATTTCCATGTGTTAAATAATTTATATGCAAGCATATACAACTAGGCGGAGTTAACTTCGAAACTTGAGGGAATACATTGTAAACGTGTGCACTTGACCATGTCTTATCAACATTTGGATTATCATTTGTTTACAATGTGCATTTATGGCGAAATTTTATAATTGTTCAGGACAGTTTAATTTTTACATTTGGAACAGATTGAATAAGGTGAGAAAAATGCAAGTGTTTACATAATTCGTGCAAATGCAGCAGATATTGTACTTGTAAATTGAAAATAATCCTGGTTGACTGTTTCGTAAAAATACATGTATCTACACGAGTAAATGATAAATGACGGCAAAGTAGGGCAGTGCATTGCTGACTAATTTTAGCATATTTTTGTGTTTAGAACAAATAGAAATTTA
The DNA here is from genome assembly GCA_028566555.1 of Lithophaga nigra. NCBI lineage: Eukaryota > Metazoa > Mollusca > Bivalvia > Mytilida > Mytilidae > Lithophaga > Lithophaga nigra. Next base: position 5,007 of record JAOXYJ010060213.1, read on the forward strand.
ATGTAACTGTCTTCACCATATTCTTTAAACGTATCAATGGGTCTTTCTTAATTTCCCCGTCGTGCTGTAATGTACATTTTTCGTTCGGGATTTTACTAAATTCTACATGGTATAGTGGAATACATAAACAATATATCCCTTGTAATGACGGCATAATTGAATTCCATCATGTTCTCGGCATTGCTTTGGTTCGAGTTCGCTTTGGTTTATGTCCCTCGTAATGACGGCAGAATTGTATTCTATTATGTTCCAAGTACTGCTTTGGTTCATGTTCGCTTTGGTTTATGACCCTTGTAATGACGGCAGAATTGTATTCTATCATGTTCTCAGCATTGTTCCTGTAATGACGGCAAAATTGTTTTCTATTATGTTCTCAGTACTGCTTTGATTCGTGTTCGCTTTGGTTTATGTCCCTTGTAATGACGGCAGACTTGTATTCTATTATGTTCTCAGCATTGCTCCTGTAATGGCGGCAGAATTGTCTTCTATTATGTTCTCAGTACTGCTTTGGTTCATGTTCGCTTTGGTTTATGTCCCTTGTAATGACGGCAGACTTGTATTCTATTATGTTCGCAGCATTGCTCCTGTGATGACGGCAGAATTGTCTTCTATTATGTTCTCAGTACTGCTTTGGTTCGTCCTCGCTTTGGTTTATGTCCCTTGTAATGACGGCAGAATTGTTTTCTATCATATTCTCAGTTTTGCTTTGGCTCGTATTGTTTTCTGACAGTTGAAGAAAGTCTAGTAGTGGCCAATTTTAGTTATCAAACGCATGCATTGCTGTGTTAATTACATTTTAATGTCTGCTTTTCATTTACTCGAAATCAGAATTGTTCTAGGCTTAACCGAATGATACGATGCATAATTGATGAAAATTATAGCCTATTCAAAAGTCCTGCGGTGAACTTCCCGATTAATCTGTTAAATGTTACCGTCTCTTCTTAATTCAGTTAGCTAACTGAATGATGATATAAAATCTTTTCCACTATAGTGATGGCTTTCTGATTATTGGAACCATTATATTTTATTTGAATTTGTTTACGTTTTTATTCCTTATTATTACTTATTTTGCAATTTTATTCCTTATTATTAAGGATTAATATTTATTAATAATGCATCATCAATAAAAGTTTTTTCAAGTTATTGTTTACTTGAAATCTAATGACATATGGTTCTTATAAAATACTATATCTTGCATAACTGGCACCCCTTGCAGAATGTATATGTACTAGATATCCTTTCACTAAGGTGTGTTGCATACAGCACCCTCTCGATATAAAATTCTCCATCTTTCAGTATAGGAGTCCTTTCTGTTATTTTCTGACCTGTTTGTTCTATTTTGATCATAATTGGATATCATGGAATCTTTCCTTTTCCAAACTCATTCATGGCTTTTTGTCTGTATCTTGATTCTTTTATGCGTAAAATATTCCACTTAACGTTAAAAGGAAAATGTTGTTTAAGATGGAAAGTTCGCTTCGATGCTGATCCAACAGGATTTTCTCTGTCAAAATCAATATTAAAATCACGGAATTTGTTTTGATATTGTTGTCATCGTCTCAGTTTATTTTTTGCCATATTTTCAATAAAAGTGGATTTTCATTTAATGAACATATTTTTTTTTCAATAAATAGATTATCAGGGATGGTACTTTGCAAATGGATTTATGTATGGGTTTGAAGATAATTGCATAGCTCGACATTATAAGGGAATTCAAGGCTGAAATTATACTGACTGTACCAAAAATAACTGAAATAGAAGAACATTAATTTTGGAATGCTCGTAGCCATAATATTCAAATTTCTCAGAGAAAATTATGTGTTGTGATGTTTTTTCAAATAACATATATATACTCTAGAATGCTTCAGTTTTTTTTCCTAATAAATATTATTATTGCAGCCAACGAAACGTAGTGATTATATTTGCTCTCTATTTTTCCATTGGCTTCTTCCTTTCAGTGGACCATTGTTCTAACTTAGCATGAAAAAAAAATGCAGGTCGAGTTTAATTTCGAAACCAGAGCTATTTCGGGGTCCATAGTTATTGTCCTTAAGTAATGACATTAGGTAGGGTGAAGGGGTATCATTTTATGATTCCCTCATCATTTTTCTTTCTGTATGTTCAATCATACTGAACTGAAAATTATTCAAAAATGAAAACGAAACTGATAAAATAAAATAACAGACAACTGATAACTAACAATTTAAAAAAAAATCACAATTTATCAAAACAATTCTATATTCTGGTTTGATAAGTTAGTCAATGTCTGAATATATATTTCCATAAGCATTTTGGATTTCAAGTCATTGAGCTTCTCATGTAAGTGTAAGCTTCCTAGAGTAAGCTAGCTTGGTACCATAGTAATTCAAAATACTTACATTTTGTGCTTGCTGATTCTGATGAAATTGGATTCATTTTTATATAAATACATATTTACACCATCATTATGACATTCCCTTTATAACGAGGCAATCTTCATAGTCGTTGATGTATTGGTTTTGGTATTTTGTGATAAATTATTTGCATACAACCAACGTTACGTGTAGCGTTAACGCACAAACAAGGTGGTTGGCTAGTCATCCAGATAGCTAATCCTAGCTTTTGGCCACCGAAGCTCAAAGTGGAATATAACAATCACTTTATTATACTAATAGTGGCTCTTAGCCGCCTAAAAAATTAAATTAATTAAAAACGCAAAATCACTCTGCCACTTTGAGAAATTTTTTCGAATACATCATAAGCGGGATATTGGAGGCGAAAACTAAGATACCTGGACAGACCATCGACCTTCGGCAAGTTACTGCTTATAGTTGCAGTAAATGTACTGCATGACTTTGATTGTCTCAATAACGATGTTATGATTTAATCTACGAAGAAATATTTTGTTATTTAGAACTTCAGTAATGCAATAATGGATACATTCGCTTCCTAATGAAGTCTGTTTTCAGCAGTTAATATAATAAACTCATTGATAGAGGTTGTGACTAGATTCTTGTTATTACCAAATTCTTTATTTGGCGTTTGTGCTTTGTTATAATTGTAGGCGTTTTATTATCGAAAGACTTTATTGTGTGCCAACAGATCATCTTAGTTTTGTTTGGAAAGAGACATGGACATTTATAATATTAATAAATAAGAAAAAGATGAATCGTAATTAATAATATTGATTTATTTTATTCTTGCCTTGAACCTTATGCATCAAATTTAATTCCAGGATTTAATGCTTGTCATGTGTAACATAAGAGATTACTATTGCTTCTTAATGAAGTTTCGCTGTGTTAAACAGAGCTTCTGAATCCGTTGTCAACGGTTAATACCCTATATAATTAACTTAATCACTGTAAAGTTGTATTGCATATCGAACACGACACTGGAAAATTATCGACGTTCTCTGTCGGAGGTTCTGATCACAGTTCAAAAGAAAAAATATTTCACGCGCGATACAGTTCAAAAGCGTTTTTTATTTTAATTGTTATAAGTAAATGTTTGCAATTAGCAATTGTTAGCGTGTTACTTCTTAGAGCTTGTCAGGACAAAATAGTATATACCAATTAGAGATCGATACTTGTGGATCCATGAATCAAATGGCAAAACGAAGTCAACGAAGCGAAATCGCACCGACTCATAAAAGAGTGAGACAAGGTGCATCAACACGGTAAGCGTCCCCTACTATTCTAGCATCACCGGTCGGTTGTCGTGTCAAATATTTAAGAAAAAACCAACAACCATAAGAAAATGTACATTACTGCTACATGTGCAAATTCAGTCTCTTCAAAAGCACAAGTCAATGATAACTGATATGTTTTAATTAAATATATTTTCCTCTCGGTTCAGTAATTTTCAAACATGCCATTGTTTTATGACGACGTGCCTCCTTGTTTGTGTTACTTCGGAATATTGCTTTTTAATTACTTTAATTATTCTGTCGATTTTAATAAGGTCGTTCTTTTATCATAGATTACTTTGATCTGTGGTATAAAATACTGAATAATTTATCAGTTTGGATCATCATTACATGGCTGGTTTAACTTATTTGACGTTTATAAAAGAAAATGACAGAACTGCAGGAACAAAAAAGTAATGCTATGTCTAATATTTTATAGCAATGACATTTCATTGTCAGGGTAATACTTTGATTATTACTGGTAACGACAAGTTTAATGGATTAGTTTGGTATTTCATGGAATCAAAATACTACAGTTGACAGTGATTATAGGTGAAAAACTATATCCTGTTCATTCTAGTGAAAAGATTTGTAGAATTTAAGGGATAAATGAAAAATGTCAGAAGGCAAAGCAACAAGGAATGGGTAATGAAACGCACAAAATGACACGAGCTAGGACTGACCGTTATCAGTGGTACGTGTAAGCGTAACGTGGGGTGACTCAACAGCAAGAGTGCCTCGATAAATCAACATAAGCATCAATATTAGTAATAAGAGTTACAGGGTTAGTTAAATTTAGAACTCACAAGACATATTTCTACCTATATATTATATTTTATTGCTTATATTTGAATTTTATGTGCAATATTTACATCCGTTCAACATATGGAGGCATTATTGAGTATTTAACGTAAGAATACGAACTCCTCCACGTTTTTCCTGGATGATAAACCGTTATAAGATTGAAACCTTGACTGCAGTGTGGTTATGTCTGTTTACATGTTAAACTGATTGGCAGGAGCTAAAATATGTAGATTCTTACAAGAAATTCATGTATAAAAGTCATTATTATCACTTGATTTTGCAGAATATGAATAATGAAGATGTAACGCCAAAGTTGTGCCAGAAATATTTCTAACACAGAGAGGTAAGGGTGATTTAGATCAAGTTGTTATTTTTGTACTTGTTGGTGGTAACTGTCTTCTATAGCCCACGATTATATAAAAATGTTGTTATATTAAGGATACATTAGTGGATTATCTTCTGTGAGAATGGTAGGTCACACACTAAGTTACATAAAATGCATATTAATCATGGTACCAGACATTAATCGGAAGTCCTGTATCAGAGGGTTATGGCTTATTTTATTGCTGCTGAGTGTTATAGGTTAAAGCAGCCGATCTTGTACTCTTATAGGAGTCCTGTTGTTCAACTAATGATGTAGGAATGCGGTCGGTTGTTCACCTGTCTTGATAACTTTTCAACTTTATGTTCATTGTCCGTTAAACGGTCCTGTTAACAGTGGATGACAGTCAAAAGGGTATATTGTGCTTTCTCAAATATCTCCACTGAAATTTTACAGCTCAATTTATACAAGTCTCGCAAGTGTTGAAATAAGTTTGTTCTGGTTCGTTTATTCTAAAGGAAGTGAAAAACACTTGGAAGCAGTTTCTGATGTTTTCGGCAGAAATTTTAAAATAAGATCAATATTTTTTGTATTTTGAGTGGACCCAAGAGAAACCAATTTGCAGAGACAAGCCTTGGTCTTGACAGTTTCTCTTATCTACTACAACAGACTCTGAAAAGTATAAGTCAAGTATATGTGTATTGCAACTTTGTGAATTCTGACTTTTTGTAACTAATTACACCTATGCAATATTTGTACTTTGACACATTTTGTTAAGTTTTTATGAACGTTTTCAAATTTAATCTGTTCAAGTGTCATATTATCTTTTAATTATAAATTGCAGTGTTGACACTTGAGGAAATTAGTTGAAATGAAACTAATGTTTCCGTATTTGAAGAGAACATTCTTTGTTCATTTTTCATAATAATTGCACTAAATTTGTGAAAACATTGCGAGAAATTCTATAAGTAGTTTTTCTTACAATTTTCAAAAAAAATCAGTACGTAGTTAATTGTGCCAGCAAATGTCCTTGTTTTGGTTTTACTGTTAAATATTTCCGAATAGGTTTGATTAATTCATATTAAATTATTTACAGTGTCATACTATCTTTTAATTGTAAGATGAAGGGTAACTGATATTTAATGACTTGAGGATATGGGTTTAAATGAAAAGAATTTTTCCGTATTTGAAGAGTACTTTTTAGTTTGCTTTTCTATAATAATTACACTGACTTTGTCAAACATTGCGAAAATTTTGTAAGTAGATTTTTTTTATTTTCAAAATTATTAGTGCGACGTTATTTTTACCACTATTTGTCCTTGTTTGGTTTCTACTGTAATTTTCACTCGGATCCTCAGTAATTCTGAAATATTAAGTTTTTTTAATTTCTTCATGAAAAAGGATCCATTATGGGAGATTTTTTGTCAAATATCAACTTAATCATTGTCATTCTTTATTATACATTTAGACATTTCAGAAATTTTTATGTAAAGGTGTCTTTGAACCTTTTAGAATTATTGAACTAGGCACTATCCTGCTTTTAACAACAGCTTATGTCATAACAGCGTTATTAGTTTATATTATTTTTTTTCTTTTTTTTTGTAGCCTCTATAATGCGAAAGTTAAAAACAATTATTTTATTTTTGTTGATTTTGAGTCTATACATTTTAAAGCGGTCTTTGTTATCCAGCATCTGACACTTTTCGTTATCAGTTTGACAAAATTTGACTCGGACAGCCATGACACATTGACATTGGCACTGAATGGCAACAAATAGCATTCATTTTGCTAAGCATCCTTTACATTCACGTTCCTCAAAGTTTTGATAGTCTGCCTTTGTTCTGACGGACTGTGCTAAATCCTATGAAAAGAATGCACCGTATGCATGCAAGGGTCAAGTATTGAGAACCAAACATATGTATATATATATTCATATGTTTTTTGCAATTAATTCAAGAATATTTCATTTTCGTACGTAGATTACTTGATTTTTTGTGAATAAACATCAGTATCTAATGTTAACTTCATCATATATACTTTAGTTAGCAAAAGTAATCATTTAAATATGAAATGAATTAGTTTCCAATACAGAGTTAGAAACTGAAGG
>JAOXYJ010060324.1:0-11901 GCA_028566555.1 Lithophaga nigra
TTTTACAGGTAAACATGGTAAATGTCATTCATGGTGTAGGGTTTGTTTATTCAAACCTTCACAGAAACATTATTTACTTGACTGGTATGTGTCTAGGGGTAGTGGATAATAAATGAATCCACATAACACTTTTCTGGTTGCAAGACAAAAGAAAAGTCCGTTCAGCGAAAACGGGTTTAAAGTTTTAAAATGCTTACGACGAATATCACTGATACTCCCAGTTCTGCAGTATCTTCTCAGAAATTAACTGATAGACACAGAGGAAACATAAAGAAAATCCTCTTGTCTCAAAAGACGTTAGATCGCGCGTTGATTTTCCCTTGATTTATCCCATTGTAAAATGTACATGTATTTGCGGTGTAAGCTGGCGAAATCAGGCTGACGAGGAGTCGGATGCTAGCTAGCGAGGGCCGAGCTCGGCTGTCGAAGGGTCAACTCTCGCTAGAAAAAGAATATCTTTCGTCAGCTTTTCGCTAGCGGAATGGTGCCGAGCTTCGACAGCCGAGCGATTAATCGTCGCTAGCGAGAGGTCAAATTAGGCTGGTGAATGGTCAGATTTTCGACACTTTTTGTTAAACTTCCAACGGGTCGGAACTGTAACATTCTATATTAACTGGCATCGATAAAAAGATGCCTTTGCTTTTCTCGCGGGCAAATTTAGCTGTTCCCACTTTAGTTTTTCATTGCATGGGGTAGTTCTTGTCGATGAGCACATATGAGTGAGAAGGATAAGAAAAACGTTTTTATTTTTAATTTTATGCATTTATTAATATATATGAAACACAATAAAAGAATATTCACTGATCTTACAGATTCTGGTTGCTAACTGAAAAAGTTTGTCTTTAATATTTATTTTATCGGCATTGTTCTGATGTGGTTACGACAATTCCCGTCTTCCATATTTCTTAATAATTGCCTGAATGTATTGTTGAAACTTCCACCGTACAAGGATATATTAATCAATTTGTGACGAGCTATCGTTGTACTTACAACATCGGTTTAAACAAAATAACATCACGATACATGTAGTCTAGTTCTTTCTATCTTGTCGTGTTTGATTTCCTCTATTACTTTTCATATTGGCATACAGGTAAACCGTAATGTACAGTGATCGTACGTGTTAAAACAGAAAATTAATACACACGCGATGAACAGTGACAACAAATAATTCCATACGGCAAATAATTTAAAGATCAATACAACAATAGACTTGTTATGTTATGTGTAAAAGTGGCTTCATTCTTATAATAACTGATAAGAAATATGAAGACATTTATATGCTTGTAGTGTAATGTCTTTAATGTAGGGAATAAAGTACATCTCTTTGATCGTCAGCTCAATATCGCGCAAAGCGTTGACTTTCCCTCTATAATCATTAAGATGATGTAAGCATAGAAAGTTTAAAAGATGGGCAAATAGTACGGGTGGAAAGAGTATATCTCTACTCTCTTCTTCTACTATCGTTGCTAGTTCGGTCGGTAAAATGAAATATGGTGGTGTAAAATCGATAAGTGACATGATACATCTTTTGCAAGCACTCAGGAAGCTACTTCTTTTAATTTCTATATTAAATAAATGCTGGGATTTTAAGTCAATTTTGTCAAGTAATAAAATCTTATCGGGTTGACACTTGCATAAACAGTACTGAATTATTTCGAGACACACTGCGTACTTTTTACATGTGTAATAGAAGGATGCCAATAACAACCAACCAGAAACAGCATCGTGATTTAAACCCATCAATAAGTGGCATAAACACTTTCGTAGTTTTTTGTAACGCTGTTTGTTATTGTCCGCAATTAAAGTTTGACTAAAAACTGCATGAGCATGCTGGTGGTTTGAAAATGACAGAATGCAAGTGAATATTTGTTTTGCAGGTAAATTCATATTGGCAAAAATTGCTCTAGGAATAATACTGGGTTGACTGATTGGCTTCAGAACAGTGAAGACAGGAAACAAACATTGAACCGCAGATACAGAATAAATTGTAAATGTTTTATCCAGAGGAGGTTCAAACCTTCTTCTAAACCATTGTAAGGAGTCGGTATGAAGGAGACAAGTCCATCCTAAGCTTTGAAGAGTGCGGAGTGTAGATAATAAACTGTCTTTCTGTGTTCTGTTAAATCTATTCTCAAACAGGTTATTGTCTGGTATGAAATAATGAAGACATGTTTCATATTCTACACTGTAAATCAGTCGTTTGAAACAGTTTATAAAACGTGATAAAATATTTTCTGGTTTCCATACTGGTATAATGCATTCTTCCAACACCCAAAACATGATTGTTTTCAGAAAATATGAACATAAAAGGTCGCCATGTGTTTTCTTAATTATATCTTTCAAAACAATTTTGAGTAAAGCATAACAAAACAACTGGACCTGACTGAAAGAATAAATCAGTTGCTTTTCAGCCACGGAAAAAGAGATACGCCATTCCAATTCTTCATTTGGTGATCCCTTACATCCAATTGGAACAAACAGAACACCATGTTGTACTATGTTTTGTATTAATTCATTATTAGGCCACGACATTCGGGATCTGGAAATCCATTGATGAGCTTGGGTAATCCATTCTTTACAGTGTAAAGAAAAAGCGAAATCAAGTTTATCTGAGTAAGATAGACATGGACCGTGAATTGTTAATCCATCACACAAACCAGATTCTAGGATAAGTTTACTAGATATATACACTTCTTGCCCAACACTCTCACATTCATTTTTGTAATTTAGTTTGTTTCTGTCCTTTTTATTATATAGTTTCAGTTGTGTAAAGCCAGGTTTCGTGTTTTCAGTATCCATGATAATCGGTGTTCCAAATGTAAAATGTGGAACTGCTTCAATGTTTTCATATACAGGAAGAATGCATTCTACAAACATTATATCCAAATCACTACCTTTAAGATCGAGTCCTTCGGCTTTACTTCCACTGGTAATTTGTATAAACGATGTGTCGTGGCGGACAAAATCACATGCATCAAAGATCTGTCTTCTTGTCTTTACAACATCTTCTGTACCAACAACATTACATAGATAATCATAAAACATAAGTGATAGATCTCTGTCTCCACCCTCCATAATTACTGAAATTGAAAGACAAGACATATATTATTATTGTTATATGACATACAAATCTTTCGTAGAAACGTTAGCAATAGGTCAATAAGTAAAATGGTGTCACGTAGTGAATTCTGTGTATAGACGTTTAATGCAAAAATCGTCTTGTTGATTTTTTGCTATAATACGGATGGTCATATTGGCCTAAACTTTTATAAAAAAAACAAATTAAAATGTTTGCTTCAAAATTGTTTTTCTGACTGGAGACCTAAGATTTATATGTATGATCTATATTCCAGTTTAATGACGTATACCAGCTGCAATAAGGTCAGAATTTATTATGCAATCTACCATTATTCTTAGAAATCTTATAACAAACTTAAACACCTTTGTAAATAATGAAACATGAAGTACTAGTTACAATGTAATGAATTCCTAGTCACCCAAAATATTTCCTTGGTTGTTTAGCCGTATAAATTTTTATTTTAACAAAAAATGTAAGCACGGGTTTAAAGTGCTAAATGTTTCGCTTCTGCATTTTCTGAAAGTGTATCTATGCACATGGAGAGAGAGAGAAAAAAAGAAATATAAGAGGAACAGTGGATGCATGATTTTGCGAATTTGCTCATTTTTTACCATCAATGAAAGTACATGGATTTCGGTAAATTTTGACTTGTCCACTTTTGCTCGCATCTCTAAGTCTTGTTGTGGGACGTTTATAAAATATAAATGAATCTATCGGGAAAATTGAGAAAATATCATCCTCTGTACTTGGAATGGAAGGGGTTTACCGTTATATTTCTACACAGAAATCAATTCTGAAGGAAAATATATTGACAGGCCGCTGTCAATCTGTTTGGTAATATAATCAAATAAGAGCACGATCGCGAGTGTGTGTGTTGTTTTAAAACAATTAGACAATAAACAGATAATACTTTACAACTTAAAGACAATTCTAGTTCGGTTCAGAAATGGAAGAGTTATTCCAGTGCATTAATTATATTCGTTTTCACTAAGGTTATATTGTCTTGTAAGAATAAAGAAGGTCTACTTAAATTATGATTCCCGTCTTTAGGTTAGTTATCCAAAAGAGGGAACTACTTGCGGAATGTTTTGATTTGAAGAAATGTACTGAATCTAACAGACAACCCACCCCTAAAATAGCAGTAAATGAAAAGCTGGATCTAAACATAACATCGACAATTCTAAACCGCATGTAAAAGGCACAACACTTTCTCTCTTTTAGGAACACGATAAACCTTATTTAAATGCAGATGTATGCGAGACCGATTCTAACTGGATGATATTGAAAATTTAAGGAGTTAAAATACACAATCTATATGCCATGTTGGCATGAGGTTGCAAACGGCATTTCCCCTAATTACAACCGATTATATTTAATATTTTCAGTTCCATTAGAACTGAGATAACTGTATTGTATTCAAGTATGTTCTTATTTCAATGTAAGATTTACAAGAAATTGGAAATTTTAGAATTATTTATAAGTAATGTTAAATTTATTTGTATCCTTATCTTAAAAATATACAATATTGAATTTCCCTCCCTATTGAGTAACATAAAACAAAACTTGAAATAATATAATTTGTGAAAGTTTTCTTGTCATGTTTTATGTTAAAAATATTTGTTTAACTCGAAGAATATTATATGTACAATGATCAAGCGTATAAGTATACATTGTACAATTCTAAATGACGACAAAAATATGTTATAAAATAGTAAAAAAATATAGCCGATATCAACATTCTAGCGACATGGCAGGCGTTAAATAAAATACTTACTGCATCTAGCAAAGGTAAAAATCTGTAGAGACTTCTGCAGTATTATCCTATTTAGTTTATTAGTTTTCTGACATATATTACCAGTTTAAGTTCCAACAAGGCTTGCACGTAATATATACATGAATATACAATGTAATGACTAAGCATCCGGTGATGAAAAATGACGGAAAAACCACAAATTTTCCACTGATTCTTTCAATTTCCTTTCACTCTTATTGCCAAATAAAGTTATAATTTTATACAATCAGTTACTGCAATATTAGTTAAAAATACAATAATAGCCCATTTTAGACCTCCCCCAAACAATACAAAAAAAAGCAAAAAACAAACAAAAACAAAAATAAACTTTTTAGATGAGAATGAAAATATTTTTTTAATATATCTGGAACCAATTCTGAACAGCTTTGTTTGAAAAAAGAGTGATGTATGATTATTTAAACTCAAATACCGGTTATTATTTTCTCTGGTGTATAGTGTATTTTGATATCCTGATATCTTATCATCTCTTTTGCAATTGTCATTTAGCAATTCTTCAAGGAAAGGATGGCTTGCTATAATTCCCGAAAATTCGCCTATGGAATAATCGATTCATATTTGGAAATCTCCAATTTTCTTAGGGGCCTGTGTGGCCGAGTGGTTAAGAACCACAAGCCTAACACCACTGTCACCGGTTCGAGCCCTGCTCGCCCTGCTTCATATGTTAAGGTCACCAGACACCTACCCAAGGTCGGGGGTTTCACCGGGTCAGTCTGGTAGTCTTGAGATAGCTGAGAAATTGCTGAAAGTGACGATAAACCCCCAATATCCAACCAACCAGACCTATTAGGGGGAGGAAAGTGCAGGCAGTTAACTGGCTGAACAAACGAAAACTCTTAACCCTGGTTAGGTGTCTGGAGACCTTAACACATAAAGCAGGGTGAGCAGGCCTAAAATTGTGACTATGGTTATGAGTCAGCAACCTTAATCACTCGGCCACTCAGCGATCGTAAAAAATCTTATCAAATGGGCGATCTTTGTTGAGGGGGATAAAGCACTAATAAGTGAATATTGTCATCATGTAGAAATGGCTTCTTGTGAGAGGGGACTTATAACTGGGAATACAACACATTTTTCATTAAAATTTCACACTCTTCATCTTGCCAGCATCAGCATTTTTGTTATTACCTATAAATACATGTACATGTGTATGCACACTTTTCTAACCAATCAAACTATTCATGAAAACACAATTAAACAAGAAAATTTTTTTTTCCATAAATTTGTATCCTTACCTGATCAAGACGTAAATTTACAATTCTGTCAACAGGAAGTCAAAAACATTTTTTCCCACTTCTGTGTAAAATTTATGAAGACAGAAGATTTAATGTTACCTAATAATTGTGATATGACACTCAATAGGGTGCATTTTACTTCCTGGTTACAGATAATGAACTTGTAAATTATTTAATACTGTCACTTCATGAAGTATGGGTAATCAGATATGATAAAGACACAAAGGGTGGTCATACAAACACTGACACTGTTTTTTCCAAGAAAATGGTTGCCATGAGAAATGTTAAAAATCAACATGCCATGCTGGCAGTATATATTAACTATAGTGATGAAGTCTTTCTTTAGCTACTGCAATGTTGACTTTTGCACAAACAGTGAAACCTATCTAAACCGAACCCCTTTGGGACTGAAAATTTTGTTCGGTTTAGACCGGTTTTTGGTTTTCACAGGTTCAATTCATATAGAAATTTATGTGACTGACTGTCAGAAGAAGTTTGGTTTACACTGGTTTCCAGTTTACTCAGGGTTCAGTTTAGACAGGTTTTACTGCATTGTCATATACAGTCAAACCTCGATAGCTTGAACTTGAATGGCTCGAACACCACCCATATTTCGAACCACATTTTTGGTCCCATTAGCCTATTTGTTATCCTTTTAAAATCAATAACTCGAACACCGTGCATTTCTCGAACTAATTTGGACGGTCCATGTGAGTTCGAACTACCGAGGTTCTACTGTACATAAATAACTGCAATTTTGGAGTATCTGTAACATCTCAGCAAAGCAAAGGGAGACAATCATTTAAGGGCAGATTTTGATAAAGGCAGCATGGTTCTTGAAGATGAATGCATGGTGGCCTACTATGCCATGTATGCCATATCATTTGAGAATACATTTTTACTTTTTTGTAAGCTAGAACAATTTTCTATAAATAAACTACTAGGATGTATTTTTTTGCCCAGAATGCTATATATAAAGCTGGGGAAAAACAGAAAATTTTATTAGAAATTTATCAGACTGACCCAGCATTTAAACAGGAACTTGAAGAAAGCAAAAAAAGGGAATTTACTGAGTAAATCTTTAACGAAACTGGATTCCCTAACCTTAGACTGGTTCTCTCCCCTTGCGTGTTTTGGTTGCACAGGATAGCAAGCCCGGGGAGAGAACCAGTCTACCCCTTGGGTCATTTCACTAAATACAAACAGAACTGTTTTCACTGTGGAATTTTTAAAAACATGCCAAAGGGAAGTAACTCTTTATTTATACATACTGCAAAAATGATACAACACAAGTTGTTTTGTTGGGAGTGAAAATTTTTGTAAAAATGTATTTCAAAGTTGATACAAGCAATGCAATTAATGGATAATATTTTCAAATAAAAGAAAATTAACAGTTCCAATTTTTGACATCAGTAGTCGCGGTCAAAACTGTTTTTCACACCTTGTAAAATGCAAATTCACGAAAAAATTTCATATATTTGAATTTTTATGAAAGACGAAGTCGAAATAAAAAAACTTCTCTTCTGTTAATGAGAGGACATGGGCCAAAGTAGTAATATTCAACTTGGTCTGCATTTTGTATAGTGTATTATTAAGGAATCGAACTTGGCCTGCATTTTAACACAATCATGCACAAAACCTATTACTTACAAGTGTACATAAGTCAATGCCATGCTGAAATAATGACTTGAAATACTTACATTTGTATATAAACTCTTCAGGATAACATGTCATTCATTCATAAATGACATGTATTTATTCATACAAAATAAATTTTGCTTTTAAAATGATATATTTCTGACACTGTACTATATTGCTCTGATAAACTTCATTTTTTTGTCCAAAATAATTTTCACATAGATGTAAGCAAATCCACAATAAGATTTACTAGGCAAAGTAACTGTACTAAAGTTGATATTCTTTTCTGAAATCGATTCCATAAATCCATAATAAATGTACAAGAATATATGAATCTGGTGAAACCCCAATGAATCTAAAACATATATTTAGACACCTCCATTTCCCCCTACATGTATATATTTCCTACAAAACTGCCTATTTGAAAAATTTTGGTGTCATTTCTTGTCCAATATATTTGTTTAAAAATTATAAAATTGTCTTTTTCTTCTTGAAAAAAAGCAAAAATATTGTCTGATTTTGAAGAAAATTTCACCATTAAACATAGAATTCTGTAGAGTTGCTTCTCATAAATTTTATATAATTTTTTAATTTAATAGTAGTTTTGATTTAGATAAGCATATATTTTAACTTTCTGATATAAACTGCTTTTCTCTGAAAATCCTAGAAATTCATATTTGTATTTACGACTTTTTGGAAACAGTGAATAAAAAGATTTAGTGAAAAAGTTACGAGAAGATTCAAGTACTTTACAAAATTCTGTGTTAAGTGGTGATAATTTCAACAAAATTGGATCAGACATGACTTCATATTAACTTTTTCAAAACAGTGAAGCTTTAAGAGACCACTCATCACTTGGAACAAGTTAATGTGGCTTTATAAGACAGGTGGTCTCATAGCACAGGTTAATTTCAAGTCATATCAATGCAATTTAATTCTAAAGTGCTATCTTAAAACATATTGTTCTCATAATACAGGTGGTGTCTCATGCAGGTTTCAATGTATATTTGAAATATACAAGAAAAACAAAAGCATCTGAATATGTCCACTCTCTGTACTTTTTCAACTTTATGCACTTACAACATGTACAATTGCAACTTAATGCACTTGAAACATGTACAATTGTATGAAATTATAAACCATCTCTTCAAAAGCATTAATTCCTTGGAAAACACAATTAATTATTTAGACATTCTGTATTAAAAACAAATTATTTTTACCTTTTCAAGTCAATTTCTCCCAAGTTACTAATAAATTTCCAATATTCACCAAACAAAGACAGATGTTTATAGTTCTAAAATTTCTAGGAAAATAAAGCTATAATTTAATTACTTTCATGGTTCAAAATTTTTGTTGGAAAACATGTACGGGATAATAAGAACGTAACATAAGGAGTGTCTCGACATATCCTGTGCACATTATGTAAATTTACTTTAGATCCTTGTAAACATGTTTATGAAAAATGTTTACACTAATTTTCCCACTGCTGAATGAAATAGCACTTTTTGATCGGTTTTCTCATTGATTACTATAATAAGACTAAAATTTGTGGTTTTTGTTGACTGTAAAATTACCCATTAATTAAAGGTTTGCCTTTTATAAATAAATCGTAAACAAAATGTATAAAATTACGATATTAATTATTCTAAAAAGTCCATTGGACTGAAAGAGGAATTAGATGCTCGCTTCAAAGGAATTGAAATCTTATTAAAATGAAAGTGGCGGAATAACAAATCTGCAATTATTCAATGACAAAAACATAGTGATAACCTTGATCCTTATGACTGCTTCAAATTACAAAATATTTTTCAGAATGAGATATTGATGTGGAATGGCATGTAACAAAATTGATGATATTAATAACAAACATCAAAACAAATAACGCATAGTCTACAACAAATGAATTCCTTATTCTGAATTCTGCATCTTTAATACTAAACAGGTTTGACAGCATTTTCTCTGAAATGAGCACAATTAATGCTAAACTTCCCCAAAGTGGCATATATATGCTAACAAGAGGCTCACCTGAGCCTGTATCACTCACCTGGCTAACATGTGCCCATTTCAGAAAGTCAACCTACACTGCGAACAGTAGTCTGCTTATTTAGGTCTTATCTGCAGAACATTCACAATCAAGCAATTCATGAAGAACTTTCCATACACCGTTCATGCAAGGTTTCATTAGAACTGGCTCAGCAGTTTCAGAAAAGAAGGTTAAAATGCAATTTCCCATGGAGTTGGATGTAAAACTATGTGCCACTTTTGCTGCAATGTTAGCCACCCAATCATTACGAAATGACAAATCTTTGTACAGAGCCTTCCAGCCAATATTCCTATAAAGTTTCAAACATTTAGCCTTGTAGTTTCAGAGGAGAAGCATTTTGAAATCAGCCAATCAGACATAATAATGGCCTCCAGGGGCAACATTACTGGACCAATTACCATGAAATGAGCAGTATTTTGTAAAGGATCTTCCATACATCATTCATGCAAAGTTTAACTGGAATTGGTGCCAGAATTTCAGAGAAGGTAAAAATGATAGATCTGATAGAGTTCAATGTAAAACTGTGTGCCACTGTTGCCAACATTTTAGCCATCTGATCAGTATGAAATGAGGTATCTTTAAAGAGGACCTTGCATTCATCATTTCTATAAAGTTTTAAAACATTTGGCCTACCAGTTTCAGAGAAGATTTTTGGAAATTGGCTGATCAGAAACAAGAATTGCCTCTGGGGGCTATGTTAGTTGATCAATGGGCACGAAATGGGGAAATTTTGCAAAGTTTGGTTGGAAATTAGAGGGTTCCTACATCTGCCATTTTTGACCAAATTCACGGGAGTTGTCTCCCTTTCTAGTATACAACTCTCTGACTTTATCCATCTCTCTCCGAGTAAACCTACCAAACTAGAGAGGACCTTTTACAAAAAAAATCATGTAAATATTAAATGCTTGTTTTCAATTTACATTTTCTAAGCCTTGTGGATTAACAATCCAGAACTACATATTGATATCTATTCTGGTCGTTACAAAATTCCCTCTTCTATTTTGTCTCTTTACATGGGTAGAGGTGGATAAAGTCCGAGAGTTGTACACCAGAAAGAGATGTAACTCTTGGTCTATAACCTCAAGTAGGAACCCTCTATTCTGATCGTTACAAAATTCACTCTTCTGTTTTGTCTCTTTACATGGGCAGAAGTGGATAAAGTCCGAGAGTTGTAAACCAGAAAAAAGAGGTAACTCTTGGTCTATAACCTTAAGCATGTTAAGTGGGAACCCTCTGCTACTAGACCAGGATTAGTGCACTTATTGCATTGTACAATTCAGGCTTTTAGGATTGTATAATATTTACATTGAAAATAGATACGACTGCAGCTTGTATGTAACAGTGTAATGCATCACTTAAAAATGTGTTTGCTATAGAGAAAACAATACTCTTAGAAAATGTTTAGCTTGCTCACTCTCTTTGCTCTATTTCGACCGCCATGCTTAAATGCGTCAATGTTCTATAGATGCTTAATATATTTCTCACTCCTTACAAACATACAACTGATCTAGAAACTAAAAGTGGTCATGTGATACAAATAGTGTCCAAAATGGCAGACGATTTGTTTCCCACGGAATTTCCACAGGAAAGAGTCTAACAACTGTTTTTCCTTATAACATATACAGTCCTTTTACGTTATACACTGTAACAATAATTTTGTAGAATATCAAGACTTGACACGTTTTATTTAACACGATTCTGTCCTTTCGCAAAGTTTTACACAAATTCGGAGACAGATGACAAATGTTATAGTGTAGCATGATATTATGTCAACGAAAAGACTCAGTTTAGCTTATCAGGTACAAGAATAAGTGTGAAATTTTCAGCATAATTTGATATATCTCTTGTAAATGTGGGGTAGCTGAGGGTCACAGTAATTTGGGTAGGAAAATTTCTGGCGGGCCAGGAAAATCAATATCATTCTGGGATTTTTCATAGCTTATGATTGGTAAGACCATTTGGGGATGTCATGCAAAAAAAATTTGATTTTTTCCCAAAATTGGATATTCTGACAATAATTTTCTATTTCTAACATTATTTGGGGTAGATTCTATGAACCTGAAAATAAAAATATGTCTCTTTGGGAACAAGTTAA
>JAOXYJ010060434.1:0-11899 GCA_028566555.1 Lithophaga nigra
GAGCCATCAAAATTCAACCATTTCCAGAAATTTTTCCATATCTGTACCAGAAGTGCCGTATTTACAAATCAGTATGTCCACCTGTTCAATTAATTTACCATTTGTTGTTCCAAAGTAGGAAGTTATTAAAAACTTATGTTTATACAACTGAAAATTATCAAAGATCCTGTTAAAAGGTAATCACCAATTTAACCTAATTATAACAATATACAGTTATTTATTGATTGGCTTCCGTTTTCACACCTGCGCTGTGAAGTTAGTGAACCGTTTGACAGGTACATGAATGTTGATACAGGTGAATTTAATAAGTTCGAGTCTCGCATTGTAAATATAACGATTTTTATAACTATAGGGACCAAAATTTGAGTTCGAGAGTTCAAAGTTTTTATTTACATAGGTAATTAGCGGAAAATGATAGGACTTTAACACGAGTTCAACCCATCTATTGTGTTTGAGCGATCTGAGTTCAAGGCATCAAAGTTCGATTGTACATAATTTTTAAGTACACAATGTATTTTCAGTTTATTGGTCCCCGTCGCTGTTAAAAATGAAATTATAAATTTCCTGCGTTGGAAGGTATAAAAGTTTACATTGCTTGCCTCACTTTTCAAGTACTGAATTGTCACATATGATGTTTGAAATCCTTCACTGACATAACAATAGAACAACTGTAAACAGACCAATACATACCAGTGACATTAAAACTGATTTCCAGGACTTTCTGGTCACATATGACATCAAAACAATTGAAGAGCATTGTTCGGGGTAGTAATTAGGTTAATTTCATCTTTTGGATGATAATCACTTATTGACACCATTTCGTATCACTTCTTGTAATAAAATTCAGATATAAAGATAATACTAAGTATTTCAAAATTACATAGAAAAATAGAATGTTATAAAATGCTGCATATTATCTATAACTTCTCTATGTTATTACCTTGTAATGTAGATGGATCTATTATATGTATCGCATTGGTGACTTTGTAACACAAACACAGAGGATTAATATTTCCCAGAGACTGTGCCAACTTTGGTGGCATGCATATTATATTATCCTGTTAAAGAAAAATACAAAATAATATTGGATAAAACTGAACTGCAACTGAAGTTACAGTAAGACAAAATTTTGACTTGCGTGTAAGAAGTCCTTATTTCAATATTTCTGATAGTATATGTAAGTATGTAAAATTTACAATCTGTTAGTAAAGTTGTGGTTTCCTTGGTTACAGTAATTTAACATATCAGTCTTGGGTATGATTTTGATATATATCAGCCCTGGGTCTTATATTAACATATCAGCCCTGGATCTTATATTAACATATCCACCCTAGGTCTGATATAATTATCCTAACAATGCTTCCAGTGAAAATAAGACAAGGCAGTGACAGAAGATAATGTTATTTTTAAACACAGATATACATATATATATATATAATTGAACAGACCACTAAAAGTCATTTTTCAACAGAAGTCAGAAAATATAATTTACTTTTTACTGTTAAAGATCGATGTAAACTCAAAATCGTAGTTTTTGTCAATTGTCATTGGGACATTTTAAATATTGTGGAGAGATTTTTAAATTAATATGCTTTAAAGCTACACACAAGTCAGAAACAGAATTGATCCAAAATATTGTGCACTGAATATAAAGCATCTAAATGGTGTCTCACAGTCAGTAGGAAAATAAGTTCTTCCTTAACAGTGGACAAACTATTCTTTATAATGTCCAAATAATACAATCTTCTGCATGATGGGGATGAGTAGACAACAGGATACTGAGGTTCCAAAGATATGTAAAAATGGGAAATACAAACTTTGTAATTTCAGAAAATGTTGCATTAGGCAGCTGGAAGGTTCTTTTTTTACCATATCCATTATCCATACGTTTAAAAAAAATTGAAGAGCATTACTATTTTTTTTTAAAGTTGCTCTTACCCCATCCCCTACTAAATTGATAGCATGTCTTCCAACCCTCCCATACAACTTTCTGGAATAGCTGTGATGATTTCTTGTGGTGAAAATATAGTTTTCACACATGTATGCAGCTTTACAACCTGGGATTAAATACTGATTCATTATATTCATGGTGTGGTCATTTGACTCTAAACTTTCTTTATTAAGCACTTTCCCCTATCTTTTGAAGCAAAAAGACACTGAATATTCTTCTTGAGCTGCACTGAAAACATGTGATCACTACCATATATGGAATGTAACCCATTAAACATTAATTTTTCACATAAGAAAAACTCTGAGCCTGAAGATAATGTAAATTATCATTTTATAATATTTTTGAGAAGGTGGATTGGTGGTTTTGACGTCACATGACATTCTATAAATTGTTGTATTGACTGGGTGTTTCCATATTTAGAAAGGTTGAGTCAATATGACATCTATAATTAGTAACGTCGAGTCAATATGATGGTAAACATCATTCAGCTAGAATAATGACGTCCTGTTGTGGAATAAAGATAAATATAAAGAACAATGTCAAAAATGATAAAACAAGTATAGCCTTACACTTTCGGTCAATTCATGGATTTATAGACCTGAAAAAAAAATATTTTGACCTCGGACTGCGTCCGCGGTCAATATATATTTTCAGGTCTATAAATCCATGTATTGACCTCGCTATGAGGTCATAACTGTATAATATATGTGCATAAAATATATATATGTTCATTAAAAATAAATACATGTTCATTAGAAATAAAACCGTTCGTTTAATACAGTGTTACAAAATCGGGCTTGTATTTTGTATTAAACGGACGCTTGTGGGTCTACTGTAGTAGTGTCAGAACAAATGGCCGAGGCAGTTGCAGATGTGGACCCAATCTCGCCATAGCTGTCTTCTTTTTGTAACAGGAGGCAATTCTGGGATAGTGTAAGGGGTTGCTTTTGTATTAAACGAACGCCCGTAAGTCTACTGCAGTAGTGTTAGAACAAATGGCCTACTCAGTTTCAGATGTGGGCCCAATCTTGCCATAGCGGTCTTTTTTTTGTAACAGGAGGCAGTTCTGGGATACAGTGTTTAGGGCATAAATAAAACCAAGATTAAACAATCAACATTTATTTGAGACAAGACATTCTCTCAAGACAAATCACAACAAAATTTTACTTCAGACCATAGACTCACTGCCCATTCAGATGGGATACCCATCTTCAGCACAAGTCAATATTTGTTAATTGATTAAACAAACAACAATACAAAAATTGAACGGCAAGAAAGCTTCTCAAAAACATAAATCTGCAAAAATATCTGAGAAAACTATATCAAAACTTTCACTAGAAGTGGGAAACAATTTCAACAAATTTCAAAATGGGAACAATTTTTTCTATAATTTCTTTTAAAAAGACCGGGTTTCACTCGCCTTAACAGGCTGTGATTTTCCCTTTTCAGTTGTGATGCACAGTTTAAGACAAGAGAGTCAAGCAATGGGAGGAAGTATATAATACTTGAACTATTTTAATGCGGAAGGTAAACGGCCAAAATTCAAAGCGATTAACTAAATTAAATTCCAAAATTTAAACTAGCGTTAAATTAGTTAACAGAGATAAAGTGAAAACAAACCATTTTTAATCCCAAAATAAATAAATGTAAACTAATAATTGAAATAGTTTGGCCAAGTACGATAACTCTATTTCACTACATTTCCAGTCAGTGTCGGGATGTGATCAGTCTGGGAAATCCGCGAATTCCAAATTTTTATGGCGAGACTGGGTCATCAGCCACACTTCGAGATTACGAACGCAACAGAAAAATTGACATTAAACTGTGCAATGAGCTTACAACCAAGCGTACGTTGCCCTCCAAATATCTTCCACAAGGTCATGAAGAATGAGGATTGGTTTAGTTTTTTTTATTGTCCAATCAAATACACGATTACAAGAAGCTATCGATGTATCCAACAATGCAAATTATTGAACAAATATTTTTAGTTGTTATTAACACATATTTATTTTTTATGAATATGTGTTTATTTGTAATGAACATATATTTATTTTTAATGAACATATATTTATCTTATGCACATGTATTTTGTTTTATCAACATATAATTAATTTTAATGAACATATATTTCATTTTTATCAATATGTATTTATTTTTTATGAATACATATTGATATTTAATGAACATATATTTTGTTTTATGAACATGTATTTATTTTTTATGAACATATATTTTATTTTATGAACATATATTTCATTTTTATGAATACAAATTTATTTCTTATCAATACATATTTATTTTTTATCAACAAATATCTTTTTATGAATATTGCAAAACGCTGGACATGCTCAGGTGGAATAAGATATTGAGAAAAAAATTCAAGTTATTAAGATTTGCAAATTATCTCTTTTTTTTACAGGACTTTGAATGCTAATAAACACCATGCTGAGTTTTTCTAACTTGCTTTCACAATCGAAATTACAACGAAGGATATAAAATATATATATGTAATACTGACTGTTTCCATATTGAAACGGTATTGTAACCTTAATTACGCTAATGAATGAATGCACTGCGAGCTATTCTGGTAGACTTGCAATTTTATTGCATTTTTGAAAAAAAAACACAAAAAATAAACATATAGCTGGAATAAAAAGTATTTGACAGTAATAATCAGGGAATTAATGATATAAAATTATTTAGACTCATTAGTATTATTGTGTAATAACTTAAAGGAACAAGCCCAGAATCAGAAATTTCAGTCAATGAAAGTGTGTTCTTGGTTGTTTACAAAAATAATATTACTTTAATTGAATACGTAAAGTTCAGCAAATTTTTCATAGCTAAAACAATTAATCAGAAATGTTTCTACTTTTAAGTTCTACATAATCTGCTGTTTGAATCTTACATTATTTATGATGAAAACAAACTTTAAAAGATTATAGGGACTACACTGTTAAGCATAACACAAAGTGAAATGTCATATATCCTTCAGAGAAAGATGTTTCTCGGGTTTGTACTCTAAAGTATAATGCAAAATATATTCGTGTCAAAGGAATAGGGCCACGAAGGGTACATTTCGTCCCTAAAAATCAAAGTATCTAATATTGCAACATGGTAGACGTTTTAGAACTCTAAAGACATCAACTCTGAGCAATAAAAAATATGAGAATATTTTTCTTCTGTCATTGTGAAATGGCATTCAATAGTAAGGTCAAATTACAAATTTACCCAAAAAAAAGGCAATTTTAAAGCAATTTTGAATGCAATTTTCTACTAGAAAACATTGGCCACACTCTTCGACTAAAAATTATTTAGAATAAAAAGTTGTATTTCGAATAGACAAACATTTTTAAACAAGAAGAATTTTGGTCGAGGAATGTTGCCAATGTTTTCTCGAAGAAAACTGCGAAAAAATATGCGAAAATGTGGTAAAAACCTAGATTTTTCCTCAGTCACACAGGATTGTGACGTCATTATGATGTCGGTAAAGTCACGCGTCCAGAAGTACCTGTTTTGTTTTAATATCATCTTAAGTTAATTTTTTCAGTCATTTTTATATATTGATCTAAATCCTAATTATATCAAATTTTAGGGCCATTTAAGACCCTTTGCGAACCTACTCCTTTCAGTATACCGATTCAAAGCATTTTCCTAATTTATTTTTGCAACGGTTTACTGCGATAGCAGGATTAACTTAAATAGCCATGAAATTCCTCAATATGAAAACTCCCATAAAATAAAAAAAGTAATCGACATTTTTTGTATTATTATGATTATTATTCGTCCTTTTGTTTTTATTTGTATTTGTAAGTGGGTACGTTAAGTGATGATGTCTTTTTCAAATTCAATTTCCTTGAAACCATTTTATTATGATTCCACCACCACCACCACAAGTTTTTGTAAATTCCTATGTGCAGTTTTAAAATTATATATTCAGAGTTTCCCATTTTACCCGATGAAAGATGGCTTTTTCACTAAACTAATGGCTTTTTATAGCTAGCTTGTGAAAATGCTCATAAATTTCATTGTAAAACACCTACCTATGAGAAATGAAAGGTGGTTGTTTCAGAAATAAATGTGGTCACAACAGCCACCTTTAAGTAGCAATGGAAACATTAATATATTATTATTAGTTTCATTTGATTCTAAAAGCTTCTTTTCAGCTGCCTACAATAACAGAAAGGTAAACCTGCCCACAGATACCTACTTCCTTCATCATTCTGGTCCCAGTGTATGATTTTATCTGATTTCCACAGAGAGAAAACCAGTAAAATACCTATAAGATATAAAAAAATCCAGTTTTATAAATGTAAACATATAGGAATATTTGTTCATTAATTACATTAAGCAACTAAAACTTACGAGCATGCAATTTAACTGGGATGACATTCTAATTTATTGCTAATGACAAATACCGATGTAATTGTAAAAATCAGATCCTACCTCCTTACTGTTGGTACGACATTTTGTGTATTTCCTCTTATTACACACGTTTATTGTGTCTCGAGTTTTACCAGCAAAGATAAAAGCTAATGCGTTGCATTGTATTGAAGAAATAATAATTTCGTCATATTTTCTGTATACTGTATTGGTTGATTGATTGATTTATTGATGGCTTTTTAACGTCATATCAGCCCAAAAGGGCTTTATCGAGGAAAGCACTATTTGTTGAAGTTACAAAACTAGGTCAATGCTTCTGCTATTGCACTGTTTAGTTATTTATCAACAAGCCCAAATTTTTCTCCCATATTTCATTTTTTTCTTATACTATAGACGAATTTATAGCCATCATTAAAAATTATTCAAAATTATATAAAACTCTTTGTGTTGATTTCTGATATGTAATATGCTTGCATGTCAATTTCGTCGGTGTGTTCAAAAATAAATGAAGAAATTGTTTGCCTTTCCACAATTTGTTACTAGCACAAATAATTACATATTAGATGTTGAATTGGATATTGAATCCATACAAAATAAGAACTCGCTACCGCAAATGTTTAACTTGCACTCTAATTCTAATACAACTAGAAATTCTACAATATTTTACTATTTGGTATGACTATCGGAAGTAGATCCGCTTTTATTTATATTTTACGACATAGGAAGTCCATTTTTGCTGTTAAATGGTCAGAAGCTATCATAAAAGTCTATGTGTAATACCAATAAAATACATTCTCATTTATCTGACGCAAAGTTTTTGCAGTGATAGAAATTTTTATTTTAGTTATTTTCGGGCTCTGCCACTAAGTTTTTTTGACCCGTGTACCATTCCAAACATAAAAACGTCACGTTGTGCTTTGTATTTTCTTTGAAATGTGGATTTATCTATTTTCCAACCCTAGTTTTATAAAATGATTTTTGATTCCTTTAAATTTTGGTATTTTGCAGTATTGGAGTTCTCATCTTAGGGCTATAATTGTTACTCATTTGACTTCAACTAATTAGTTTGTTCACCGCCTATTTATGTTGATGTCATCATGCAACCGTTATTTGTCCTTTTAAAGTAATTAAAAATGGCATAGTGTCATGTTATACCGCTAACGACCTCCACAAGAACACTATTAATGACACGCCGACAATTGTTTCCGAATACCAACTGAATATAATTATAATATTCTAGTTTGAACTGTTTTATTGCATATATAAATACCAATATCTGGTCAGTTAAGAGGAGCTTGAAAATTGAATTGTGGTTTCAACAACTTGAATATGATCTACAGCTGACCGTGGTCTGAAGTATTCAGCGGTTATAGCCTTTTAGTTTTTGCGGTTTTCCATGGAAATTAATAGAAGGGAAAAATGAGAGAGAATATGACAAAGAGTATTGAAAAACTTGTATTCTCGAGCAAGCGAATATGTCAATTATCCTATCCATGGGTATTATAATGCTTTCAATTTATATGTATTACGAGAAAAATATCAAAAGATAGCTCATGACTTATGAAAAATAATTTAATATTCATAGTAATAAAGATATTTACCTGCCAAGAGGATAGTTAAGAGCGATATTACTAAAAGAAAAGCACTTCTTGAACATGTCTGTGTTACTGAAATGTAAAAATTGTTTGAATAAGTATTTCATGAATAATGCATTACGTATATGAGTCAGATGCCTTCTCTATGTCTTTAGTTATATTTAATACAAGTACATTTGTAAGTTAATACCTGACTGTAAGGTGACTGAGTTGTATTAACAAGTAATGTGGAAACTCCTAGCAGTTCTATTATTTTGCTTCAGACGCTATTGCAAAAGGATTGTTTCACAAATAAAAGGTAAATTTTCTTTGACAAGAACAGAAAAGAATGTTATCGACATCCAAAAACGTTTTCAGGGTCAGTTTGATATTGAATATTTCCGTAGAAGGTTTAATGAACAATTTGAGAGTCACATACCTTCTTTATATTGTTTGTCCTCCTGTTTTGTTTCAGTTGCCCTTAATGTAGCTATTGTAGTAACATGAACTATAGGTCTGTACAATAACAAAGAAGAAAGCCATTTATATTCTAAATTAGCTAAAATTATCTAGAATAATGTATAGAGTTTAAATTTGAATACTTTAAAAATCAACACAACAAATACATGTAGGTCAATTTTTAGGGGGAAATTGAAAAACGTTTGTATTGTAAAACACAACAGAAAAACTTTTACATCTCTCAATTTCAATCAAATCTAAACTAAAATATTAATTTCAATTCTTCCAGCTCCGCTTACATAGAACTTGCAAGAAAATACATTTTTCTGTTAGTTTTCTTAGTAGTTTGCCGCTAATCATAAATGTTTTTGTTCACTAGACTATCTTTTATTTTGTTGTGACAGCAGTTCTAGGAACTATCCGCTAGGTAAGGTTTAAATACACAAATTAAGAAACGGTTCTGTGTTTTCCAATTAATCCCAAATTTATAGAGTGAGATGTTTAGTCTTTTTTCACATCGAAATTCCTACATTATTCCCATAAAACTTCTTACCTGTTTTGATAAACTGGTGAACATGAAATTTCTTTCTTTCGATTATCCTTGGGTATGCATTCATAATCTGAAATTAAAACATTCATTAATAATATTTCTTTTGAAATAGTAAGTTTAAAACAATCATTAAGTATTGATCTGAATTGATCTAAATTTTTAATTTCTGTACATGTTTTATTTTCTCATGTTTAGATAAATTTAGCTACATGTAATAAGAAAGGTTGTTAGGTTTAATCCTAATAAGATGATGATCATTGATGGATGGGTGCTTAAGGTTCAGCGAGTAATCTTGCAACCATATTCAGACCGAAATCTTAACAAGAACAAACATGCATATAATTGACATTTATAGCTGTCAAATTGTTGAAACATGTAGAACATATGCTTAATCCTTCTTGACGTCCAAAACGTAGCTAAAGTTTAATATAATCATCGAGATAATTTGATCCATTGATTATCAACAGAATACATAATTAATAACGTACTAGAAGTTAATTTACCAGGTGAAAGCATATAATTTGCTCCACATGTTGTTAAGTAGCAAGTGCAGTCCTCGAAAAATGGTCGACAGGAACATATATCTAAAGGCTTACTAACATAGGCATAGCCTTTGGTATAATCACAGCGACAAGATATATCATCTGTCGTTGATCCTACGCTAGCAACTACTTGCCCTTCTTCTTCACACTTTGATCTTAAGAAAACACAATTGCTGTTACCATTGGTCCAAAATTTAAATGGTTGATATCTATTTTTTTCACATGGTGTCCCATCATATCCACCTCTAATAACAAACTTGTATCCTAATAAAGCGAAATTACATTTAGAAAACAAACACAAACTACTTAAACATAGTTAGAGGTCGAATAAGATTTACTATCTTCTGTCTTTTCAAAATAATCATTCATATACTGTAACATTCAACCGTTACTGTAAATTAAAATCGGAGACTAAAATAATAGGCATATTGCATGCAAAATTGGTATTGTTATCATTCCATCCTATACACTTTTATTGTAGGAAACTTTATGGTAGCATGTATTGGACTAGAATTAGTGTAGAAACTATTCAGTGCCCCGGTGACAAAGTGTTCTATGTAGTTAGTCATATCTGTTTTTTATCAGCGTTGAAGGTTTTGAATTGAAGCCAGAATTGGGATAAAATGTGCTCAATTCCAGACTTTACTGACTTGACCTGTTATCAGGGGCTCTTACTGAATGCTATGCCTCACTCCCTCACCATAAAAATTAATTCCATAGTATAGGTGAAAAGTTCCTGAAAGTGGCTTCAATCCTCGCACAATGTATCTATCAATCACTAAACAATTCAGGTAGATAAAGTGTGTATTTAGAGTTAAATACAATACATATCCCTTAAATATACTTTTTTTTCTACTAAAATACACTCTTGCTTAGGGTCCATTGGTTTAATCAAGGAATGAAAAACCGTGTAGTCTTTGCGGAATTTTTTTAGATAAAAATTGAACTTAGTAAGTGCAAGTGAACATACATGCATCATCATTCAGTTTGAAACATGGACAATCCGTTGTAAATATTGAGTCTAAATAACACAGATTGTCAAAGCCCAAAGTTGTAATGAAAAACAATGTTGAAGGGAAAAACAACCCGAAAGAACAGGTAATTTGCCTCAAGGGAGATAAGTTATTCTGTAACTATAATATTGTATTCCAAAATAAAGACTGTTAATTCAGTATTTATTTTAGACATGATTTTTTATGTGTATTTTCATATTCTCTAGTTTTTGTTTTCCATATTTTTGGCCTCGACCACAACTGAAGATTTGTTTGTCGAAATGTGCATATTGTGCACTAAATTTGGTATGATCGTAGATTGTTATTGAATATCCTGCTCGCTATTATATTTATATATAAATATATATTGTATACACATTGTGCTAATACATCTGTTGATATCAGCTCGAGTCTGTTGTAGGAGCCGTATCACTGCGAGTCGCGGAAGCGACGAGTAGTGATGCACCTCATACAACAGACGAAAGCTGATGAAAACAGATGTCTCATCACATTTGTGCATTTGATATGTTTATCAAATATTATCGAAAAAATTCCGAACCATAGTTATCTCATTACATTCATAATTTAAACGGCAGATAAAACGGGAACTTTTTATATGACATCGTCTTATTGTTCACGTTCACAAGGAATTTGCATTATGACGTCACAAAAAAATTCCGACTAAAGTGCATCTTGTATCAGTACTAGTAAAAATACATGGTTTGTATCAAATACGTTGTACCTAGCATCAAAATACCGTATTTCGATTAAATACAAGCTTAATATTAGATAATGTGTTGATCTCTGAGAGATAGAGGCGGCTACATTAAATACATGTAATTTAAACAGTAAAATCAAAATGGAACAAACATCATCTTGACATGATAATCAGCAACACTAAACCAATAACACGATCGAACACATCAATTTTAATGTGATAAATAAAAACGGAATAAAATTGAACAACTAGCATCTGAAAGACAACTCCGGTTAGAGTTAGTAGCAAACATCTCGATAAGCATCTTTATTCTGTAACTTCCTATGATTTAATATGATTGTGATGATACTCTTTAAAGGCTTTATGGTGTGACTTAAATAATCGTTACGAAATATTATGCCGCTGGAAATTTGACAGTAACAGATTCCATCAATAAAACAGTCTGAGAGCTTCTTTAGAATAGGCAAAAACAAATTTACATCAGAACACGATGTTTGCATAAATTATATGATTTCCTATTGCCTTGAATCTCTGGTGGGAAAATTTGACGTAAAACTGATAAAATGACAACTAAATCATTTCATTAACAGTTGTATGTATGCAGTCGGAAACCCGCTTCGCGAAAATTGTCTCCCCTTTAAAAGTGATCTTCAGTCAAAGCACTCAGTTTTCAGTGACTCAAAAACATGGACGCGACAGGATTTACCTATCTTCCAAAAGCTGTTGAAAC